>CM054059.1:313694034-313938940 GCA_028641055.1 Alopecurus myosuroides | reverse complement strand
GATTTTCAGCTCTTTTCGAGAATATTTTCTTAAGAACTTTTCTGAAATAGAAAAACGGCAGAAAACAACAACTAGCTTAGGGCACCTTGTTAATAGGTTAGTCTGTGAAAACATCCGGGAAACGAAAAAAAAAAACATGTGGAAAACAAAAGGTATTGGGTAGAAAACAAGCATGGAGCATAAAAAATTATAGATACGTTTGCAACGTATCATGGCCTCTGTGGCTCTTTTAAAATTTCTCTCATTGGCCTCTTTGGGCTCTTTTTTATGGCCACTTTGGACTCTTTTTATGGTCTCATTGAACTCTTTTAAATCCTCACTGGCAGGGGCAACACTCTATAATATAATGAATCATCACACTTTTAGTACTCATAATCCATTATAAAATATCTATGATGTATAAAATTGAATGCCTCTGCTAGCAGGATGTGCAATGATCAAGCGT
The DNA here is from genome assembly GCA_028641055.1 of Alopecurus myosuroides. Taxonomy (NCBI): domain Eukaryota; kingdom Viridiplantae; phylum Streptophyta; class Magnoliopsida; order Poales; family Poaceae; genus Alopecurus; species Alopecurus myosuroides. Next base: position 313,938,495 of record CM054059.1, on the reverse strand, counting down.
ATCATGGAATAAATGAATAATGGTAATGCCCCAAACCATCATGTCAACTATAAATATTATGCAAAGCAATCAATGAAAAACGACATCAAGTTATGTAATGTAAGATGGATGTTGTATGGCAGTATATCTCGGAACGGCCATGGAAATGTTTTGGTAGGTAGGTATGGTGGCTATTTTGAGGAAGCTATATGGGCTTATGTGTAGGAGAACAAGATGAAGTCCTCCCACGGGGTTTGGATGTACTGGCGAAGGATGCACCTACTCTCGATGTGATAAACGGAAATGCAAAACACCTCAGAGGCTAGCAAATATGGATGGTGGAAGTGCTAGAAAACGACAACTTAACTTGAATAAAAAAGAACTCACGAGTTTAAAGATTCCAACTAGCAGTATGATCTTGCAAGAAATAATGAATATCACTCCAAGAGGGGTTGTGGCAATGACAAGTCACCGTTGTCTACCCAAGCTGTAGCGCGTAACAAAAATTATCATGCTTGCTATCTACATTGGGAGTCATATACGGTCACACCTTCAACTGATATGATTTAAGTGTGGAAGAATTTAAAGCTTTTAGACCAACCATTAATTGTATTTACTTTGATAAACCCTGAAGTTTACCCATTAAGCATGTCAATACCTCAAAACCACAACAATGATTCATGTGAAACAATTCAATGATCTACAAGATTATGCAGTTTTTTCTTTATACCACTACCTCAAGCATGACATTTTCTCGTTCAAACTAACACCAATGAGTTTATTTGAACTACTATCACAACAAGTATAAGTGAAGCACATGAGAGTTAATACAAAATAACTAATAGGACCGAACAAAATATAAGTGAAGAATAAGAGCTAACAACCAAGCACTAGAAAACTGAATACTCAACAAGATATAAGCGACGCACTAGAGTATTCTTTTAAAAAGCGGAGCGTGTCTCTCTCCCAAACAAGAATTCTAGGATACAACCATATTATGACCATCAAGCAAAAAACTGAAAGAAAAACAAAATGACGCTCCAAGAATAACACATAGTATGTGAAGCAATAAAAATATAGTGTCTTCAGAGATGACCTGATAATATTGTTGACGAAGAAGGGATGTCCAAGCTTTGGTGGTTGTACTTCTTGGATATGCCTTGAGGTGACATGGGCATCCAAAATCTTGATCTTTGGTCCACTCTTGATCTTCTCATATCATCCTTCTCTTCCTACACTTGAAAACTTACTCTACACAAAACTTCGCACAATCTTCATTAGCGGGGTTAGTGCATCAAATAAATAATGTGACACCCCGAATTTTCAGGCTAGTAATTAATTTAACTAAAGTATTGTTTAGTTTCTGATTTATTTTTCTTAGGGCTAATAAGTAGTGTTTGGGCTTTTAATACTTGCATGTCTAGTCAGAGGTTTCGAGTAGTTAATCCTTGTGCAGCTGAATTCTTTGTGCATGGTCACAACTAGTACTACTAGATATTTTAGTAACCAAGGGACTCATGCATGCATCGATGCAATTTTACCATGCATGGATAAGGGGATGATTAGTAGTGTACAATTGCATGTCTTGATTAGGCTTGTTTGTACGTGCATGTCTGAGTGCTCTGAAATCAAGTCGGCAGGTTTGACTTCAATTAAAGAGTTGGCAACGTGGCCTGGTCCTATAGGCTTGCATGGTTGCTGGCAGCACCTGGGAGCTGAGTCGGCTTTGCTCTCTCCATGGACGTTCTGCATGGATGACGTCGTTGCGTGCGACCGCCGACCAGCATGTCGGCCGGCCAGATATTTCAGCTGCAAGCGGCGAGGGTCAAGCGGCAAGCGGCAGATCAGATATTTTAGCCGCCCTGTACACTGCCTTCTCCTATAAATAGTTAGCCGTGCTGCTCGTGCTCGAATTGCACCGTATAGATAAGCACCACAGAGAACCGCCAAGCGAGAGAGAGCGTGTGATAAACGGATGTCCATGCTTTGGAGGAGATAGAAATATAAGAGCATGTCTAACAGGCCCCCGTATCACGCGAGCGCCCCGTAAAATTCCGGCGGCATACGGGGTGCGAGCCAAAACGGCCTTCTAGCACGCCCCGTATGCGGCCTGGCCCTTACAAAAATTATACGGGGCCTGCGAAACCGCCCCCTCCGCCCCGTACTTATAGTGGGTGAGGGCTGGGGTGGGGGTCCAACCCCCCACCCGCAACCCTAGCTCCGCCGCGCGCCGCCGCAGCTCCGGCGAGAAATTACGCGCGCGCCGCCGCCGCATTCCATCCGCCTCCACCGCGATGAGCTCCCCCGACGCTTCCGGCTCCTCCACCGCCCGCTCCAAGCGCCTCCGCGAGCCGGAGACGCTCGAGGAGGCGTGGCGGCTCCACTGCAAACATTCCGTTGCAGGGAGCCGCCGCGGCGCCAGGAAGTACGAGGCGTGGCCGGAGGCCATGCCGGAGACTCTGAAGGACTACGCCCCGGGCGGGAGATACTACACCGATGACCCGCCGCCGCGCCCGATGTGCGGCCCCCAATTCGCCAAATGGCACGCGGGGTGGGAGCTGCAGCAGCAGTTCAAGCGCGGCGGCGACGGCGCAAGCGGCAGCGGAGGAGGAGGCGCGGCGACAGCGCAGGAGGAGGAGTTACCGGCGGCAGAGGAGGAGGAGGAGGCCGCCTTCGCGGCGGCGGTCGAGCTTTCGAAGATGGAAGCAGAGGCCGCGGCGCGGGCGGAAGCGGAGGAGGAGGCGAAGGCCGTCGCCGACGTCGAGCAGTTCAAGGCGATGGAGGCTTCCGGCCCCGTCGTCTTCCTAGACTAGATTAGGTTAGGAGTTCATGTTCGAGCAGTTCATGTAGCAATGGTGATCTTCTGATGAATGAAATCGAGTTTATCTTCTCTCCCGCGTAGTTCGAATTCAAACATACGGGGCGGAGATAGGGGGACTGCTAGACGAACTTCTAAATCTTAGCACGGATTTTCCTAAATTTCCTGTACAGGGCCCTCTACACGCGATTTAGGGGGCGAAATTTTAAGGGTCCTGTTAGACATGCTCTAAAGAGAGGTGCTGCTGAAGTAGTTAGCTGGAGGCGCTGGTTGGGCGACGGTGGTAGACATCGCTGACAGGAGATAGCTGGCGGAATAGAGGATCCGGCGCACCGCGCCACCTTTGGTGATGGTATTTTTTCAGTTATGGCTATCAGCGTATGAGCTCGTGTACGTGTGCCGCTCGTAGTCAAGCGGGGATTTTATTCGACAGATGATTGTTATGTCAGGCAACCTCTTCCTACATCTCTCATATATTTTATGAAATGGGCTTTGATGTTAACTTGCATGATACCTTATTGGTACGAGCTGTGTGTGTGGATATATTGGGGCTATTACGCTGGTGTCGGTATGCGGTGATGGATCCATAGGAGCCACCAATACGAACCGGGCTTAGCACGTGTATTCACATGGACAATGAACTCTTGTTTTCTGAAGTAAAACTTGGTGTTACGAAGGTGATCATATTGTACCGGTCACAGTTCAGGTATGGGACTGACTAAGTTCTCCGTGAGGGGCGACACTTGTTCGGGAAAGTGTCGATGATAGATCCGTAGGAGCGACCGACATGAGTAGGTCAACGTGTCCGGTGTCTGAACGGGTCAAAGAGCTCCGCTCTTCTGGAGCCTATATGGTTCTAGTCGAGACTTTTGATGTCGGAGTACCCCTCTTAAGAGTGTAAAAGTGTGAATGTTCACCCCTGTGAGTTCCGGGTAGGGAACCTTGCCTTCATGTGTGGCACCATGTGTTTTTAACGTGCCTAATTACTTAACAACACAATGCTTTACTGTATTTCTAAAACCTAGTGTATTTTACAACATATATGAAAGTGTGTGAATAGTTTGTTGAGTATGATTTATCGTACTCACCCTTACACCCCATGTTTTTTATCAGAGTTCGCAACGGAAGACGATGTCATCCGAAGAGTAGGCTGGATCAGCGGGTTGGGAAGACGCTAGAGAATTTATCTTGTAATTGTGATAATCTTGTAATTTGAGTAATTGAGTTATTCGAGGTCCACTGTGCTGGTTTATCCTATTTTTCTACGCCTTGCACGTGTATAGGCTTCGGTCTATAGGCGCGCGGCGGCTGTCATTCTCCCAGGCACGGTCTTGGGGCGTGACAAATAAATCCACTCGGTTCAGTTTTGACACAATTGAAACACTCAATTTAAACATTATCTATTGTCATAACTTATTTTATAGCTCTCTACCCCTAGAAAACACCAAAAGAAAAGGATTAAGAGGCAAATGCAAACAAAGGCAGAAATCAGTTAAACCAGAACTAACTGTAAATATGAATTTTTTCGAGACACTTCCTTACTTCAAATCAGAAAATGTGAAATTAATGAAAGTTATACGACAACTTGGGACATGTGCCCATTTTTACATGATTTTACCGCACTCTGGCAGAGAGATACAGATTTTACGGTGAAGCGCAAAAGATCTAGGCAGTAAAACAACAACTTGCACTTTGTTTCAAAAGAGGCAATTATTGGCACAAAAACAAAATAAAAGGGATAAGGAGTGGTTGCTACAGAGTAAAAACTTCCAAGACTCGAAGAAAACAAATAAAACTGAAAGCAAAAATAACAAGGGTTGTCTCCCAAGAGCTTGATACGTCTCAAACGTATCTATAACTTTCGATGCTCCATGCTTGTTTTCTATCCAATACCGTTATGTTTTCACATGTTTTCTTTCGTTTTTTGGACGTTTTCATGGACCCACTAATACTTCATAAACATATCCTTAATTTATAATGTTCCATGTTGTTTTCATGCCATGTGCTACATGTTTTCCTTACACTTTATGTCATTTTTATGTATTTCCGGGGACTAACCTATTGACAAGATGCCATAGAGCCAGTTCTTGTTTTCTGCTGTTTTTAGTTTCAAAAAAGTTGTTCTGGAAATATTCTCGGAATTAGAATTTCCGGAGGGTCCACGGAGTCCCGAAGAGACCCGGAGGGGGCCATAGGGTGGTCACACCATAGGGTGGCGCGGCCTACCCCCTGGCCGCCCCACCAGGTGGTGTGGCCCCCCTGGCCACCCACCGACATCAACATTTTGCCTATATATGCCCCCCGATGCATAAACCCTAAAGGAATCAGCCTTTTTCCACGAAAAGTTCCGTAGCTCCGCCGTCGCCGCCGACAAGTTTCGAGGGAAAGAAATCTCTGTTCCGGCACCCTGCCGGGACGAGGAAATGCCCCCGGAGCCATCTTCATCGACTCCACCGCCATCTTCATCTTCGTTGCTGTCTTCTATGATGAGGAGGGAGTAGTTCTCCCCTAGGTCTGAGGTCTCTACCGGTAGCTATGTGTTTCATCTCTCTCTTCCATTGTGTGATCTTTATGTGATTGTGAGCTTTGCAATCTAGTTGAACAAGTAGATGTTACTCTTCATCTGTTATGCTACTCAAGTGGTTTTGTTATGAAATCTCCGTAAACACTTTGATCACGGTGTAAAGGTGACAGTGTGTGCACCGTGTGGTTTAGCATGATATTTATATCTTGTGTTGGATGACCCTATGAAATTGTGGTGTTTGTCTAGTACCTTCTAGGGCGCTCATAGTGACAACATGGGGTTAACTAGACATGGGAATGTGACTTTGAGGAGTGTTGTTACAGCCCTACGCAATGAATTGGTGTTTGTTATTCGACCGGAGAGTGGTTCAGTTATGTTATCATTGTTGAGAGTGGTCACTATTGAAAGTAGGATCCCTAGTACTTGTTTCTAAGCATTGAAACACCGCTTACATTCAGTTCTGCTACATGTTTGCTTGCTGCCATTTTTATTTCAGATTGCTATTGTCACTTATAATCATCCATATCACTTGTATTTTACTCTCTCTTCGCCGAACTAGTGCACCTATACAACTGACAATTGTATTAGGTGTGTTGGGGACACAAGATACTTCTTGTAACGTAATTGCAGGGTTGCTTGAGAGGGATAACTTTGACCTGTATCTCCCTGATATCGATAAACCTTGGGTGATCCACTTAAGGGAAACTTGCTGCTGTTCTACAAACCTCTACACTTGGAGGCCCAACACTATCTACAAGAATATAAGCATGCGTAGACATCAATCTCTTTTCTGGCGCCGTTGCCGGGGAGTAAGGTAAAAGGTTCTCACATCCTTTGTGAGTGCTCAAATTTATTTCCTTTAGATTCTGCAATTATTTCTTTTTGTTTCTTGTTTTTATTTTCACTAGTTAGGCTTATTTTCACTTGTTCCTTGTTTTTATTTTTACTAGTTAGGATTAATGGAAAACAACAAAAATATGAGAGAGCTTTATAATCTTTATCTTGAGTTAAGACATGAAGTGTTTGAAGAGAAAATTAAAAACCCTATGGAACTTTATTTGCATGCTAGTAGCAATGTTATTAGTATAAATTCGTTGAACACCATTATTGCTAATGCTATGGAAAAGTCTAAGCTTGGGGAAGCTGGTTTTTATGAAAAATATCTTTTTAGTCCCCCAAGCACGGAGGAATAAATTTACTTTGATGATACTTTGCCTCCAATATATGATGATTACAATGATGAACATGATATTTTCAGTCCACCTACTATTGAGGAGAAAATTAATTATGATTGCAATATTCCTCCTATATTTGATGATTATGGTGATGAGAATGATAATGATAGCTATTTTGTTGAATTTTCTCCCACTACTATTAATGAGAATGACTATAATTATGTGGAGAGTGTCAATTCTTTTATGCACGTGGCTCATGATAAGAATGTTTTATGTGATAGTTATATTGTTAATTTAATTCATTATGCTACTGAAAGTTATCATGAGAGAGGGAAACATAATCTTATGCATCTCAACAATACCAAGTTTCCCCTCTTTATGTTGAAATTTTTGAAGTTGCACTTATTTCGTCTTCCTATGCTAGCCACTTTGTGTTTTATTGACTTGCTCTTATACAAGATTTTTTTTCATAGGAAGTGGGTTGGACTTAAATTTGTTTTACATTTTCTTCTTGATTCTCTCTTTTGCTTCAATGCATATTTCTCATGTGAGCATCTTCTCAAATTATCATGCCTAGCTAAAAGGCTTAAAAAAATCACTTCTTGGGAGATAACCCATGGTTTTATTTTTTGCTTTGTTTTAGTCTATTTTGTTTGAGTCATGGGGTTGTATAGTTCTGTAGAAACTCATTCGTATCTCTATTTTCATGTATTATTTGTTCCAAGTAAAGTTTTTAGCAAAAGTTGGAGTTGGTTTTGGATTTCTGCGCAGGAAACAAATTTCTGCTGTCCACCGTAAAAAATCGTATAAAGTCCAGAAAGATCAGAATGAACTGAAATTGTTTGTGCTTATTCCTAAGCTAATTCCAAAAAAAATCATTCTTTATTTTTTTTTATCTGAGCAACGGAAGTGTCCGAAAAAAATCGTCTTTACAGACTGTTCTGGTTTTGACAGATTCTGCCATTTTTCTTGCATTTGCTCTTTTACGATGTCAAGTGGATTTCTTTGCTTCACGAAAAATCTGTGGATGTATCTAATGTTTAAAAGTATCAATAGAACTTGTGACCATATAGAACCCATGGATTTTTTTATTGTTGCACTAACCCTCTAATGCTAATTACTCTTTGAGTGTGGTGTGAAGGAAGTTTTCAAGGGTCAAGAGAAGAGGGTGATATATGTGATCAAGAAGAGGGCAAGGTCAAAGCTTGGGAATGCCCCAGTGATTCATCCAAAAATTTTAAGAAGAATCAAGCATCTAAGCTTGGGTATACCCAAGGCATCCCCTTCTTCATCAATAATCTATCAGGTCACTTCTAGTGAAACTATATTTTTATTCGGTCACATCGTATGCAGTTTACTTGGAGCGTCTGTTTGTTCTTCTTTTATTTTCCTTTGTTTTCCTTGCTGCAATAATATAGTTGGACCCTAGCATTCCTTTTTTTGGAGATAGACACGCTCTCTCTGCTTTTTCATTTGAATACTTGTTATGCGAGTATTCTTAGTTTTTCTTCTAGCTGCTGCAAAATTCCTGTTTAGCTCCTATTTTTTTCTTACATCTCTTATTCAGAGCTGTTAGTTTCAGTAGAGTTGTGTTAGTACTCTCTTGTTTCATTGTTGTATATCTTCGAGATTTTTTGTTGTTGTTTGGTAGAAAATGCTATGTGTGGTCGATGGTATAACAAAAAATCTTGCATATTCTTGTAGATCATTAACTGGTTCACTTGATTATTTGTTGTTGTTTTGATATATTAATTTGATTATTGGTAAACTTGCTGGTTTAGTAGAGTAAAAACAATTAATGTTAGGTCTAGAAGCTTGAAACTGTGCCACACTCAAATAATCAGTTGATGGGATAATGGTATATGACTTCCTTTCATGATAGCAATCGTAATGGCATTTTGTTACGCGCTACGGTCAGGGTAGCTAACAATGACTTGTCAGTGCCACGGACCCTCTTGGAATGATTTTCATTATGCCTTGTGATATCGTGATTTTATTTGGAATCTTTTAACTTGTGAGTTCTATGTTGCGGTTTTCTGGCACTTCCACCATCCATATTTGCTAGCCTCTTCGGTACTGTGCATTGCTCATTCTCACATTGAGAGTTGGTGCAAAATTCGCCAGTACATCCAAACCCCGTGGGAGAATTTGTTCTTCTACACATAAGCCAAAATTTATCTTCCTCAAAACAGCCACCATACCTACCTACCATGGCATTTCCATAGCCATTCCAAGATATATTGCCAGACAACATCCATCATCATTATGTTACTTGTCATGCTTCATTGTTATTTTGCTTACTGCTACACTGGCAGGAGCATTTAGTTTTATTCATCAGATATATTTTAGTTTGGGTTATGAGTACTAAAAGTGTGTTGATTCATTGTAAAATAGAGTGTTGCCCCTACCAGTGAGGTTATACATAAAAAAAATTAAAAAAAAAGAAAAAAACCCAAAAGAGAAAAAAGAAAGGAAGAGGCAAAAGAGAGAAAATAAAGAGAGAGGGGGCATCATTACTATCATTTATTCCACACTTGTGCTTTTTTTAACATCATTACTTCAGTTTGGAGAGGGTTTTCATATTATGACTTGCATAACTATGTGGGGAACTTACATTATAGGACTTGGCTTGTATATTCCAATGATGAGCCTCCTCAAAAGATCTCTAGGTCTTTGTGAGCAAGCAGGTTGGATGCACCCCCACTAGTTCCATTGGAGAGCTTTCATACACTTATAGCTCTATGTGCATCCGTTGTGTGGCAATCACTACTCCTTGCATAACTTCGATTATAAGACTTCCTCTTGTCTAATGATCACTTTCAGTTGTGTGAGACTTTCTTTCATTGACCATCCAAACCGCCCATAATGTTCTTTTAGCGACAACATCCTGGTGCCAGGAACCAATACATAATGCTTGCTTGTTTTAAGTGCACAGTTATTTGAATGATTTTCCTATTTGCATATTGTTGTCACTTGACTTGATCCTAACGGGATTTGTTGTGATAGTTTGATGCCTTGGATGATTATATTGTTGTTCTTGAAGCGTACATCATCTTTAATATACTTTGCACAGTGGATTGTCTTTTAGTATTGATTCATTGAAAGGTTTTACTTTGTTATTCCTAATGGTTTATACATTACTCTTTGATATCAACTATAAACCATGACCTTAATTCATTTGATCCTAGTTTATATGCTTTACATTACTATGATGATTAAGTTTATGTTGGTAGCATGTCACCTCAGAAATTATGTGTTTTTATCGTTCACCTACTCGAGGACGAGTAGGAACTAAGCTTGGGGATGTTGATATGTCATAAACGTATCCTTAATTTCAGATGTTCCATGTTGTTTTCATGCCATATGGTACATGTTTTCCTTACACTTTATGTCATTTTTATCGATTTCCCGGGACTAACCTATTGACAAGATGCCACAGAGCCAGTTCTTGTTTTCTGTTTTTTTAGTTTCAGAAAAGTTATTCTGGAAATATTCTCTGAATCGGACGATTCAAAAGCCAAAAGTCTTAGAATTCCCGGAGGGTCCACGGAGTCCCAAAGAGATCAGGAGGGGGGGACACAGGGTGGCCACACCATAGGGTGGCGCGGCCTACTCCCTGGCCGCCCCACCAGGTGATGTGGCCCCCTATCCACCCATCGACATGACCCTTTCGCCTATATATCACCCCCGATGCATAAACCCTACAGGAATCAGCCTTTTTCCACGAAAAGTTCTGTAGCTCCGCTGCCGCCGCTGTCGACAAGTTTTGGGGGACAGAAATCTCTGTTCCGGCACCCTACCGGGATGGGGAAGTGCCCCCGGAGCCATCTGCATCGACTCCACCGCCATCTTCATCACTGTTGTTGTCTCCTATGATGAGGAGGGAGTAGTTATCCCCCGGGGCTGAGGTTTCTACCGGTAGCTATGTGTTTCATCTCTCTCTCCCATGGTGTGATCTTTATGTGATCGTGAGCTTTGTAATCTAGTTGAACAAGTAGAGTTTACTCTTCACCTATTATGCTAATCAAGTGGTTTTGTTATGAAATCTTCGTAAACACTTTGATCACGGTGTAAAGGTGACAGTGTGTGCACCGTGTGGTTTAGCATGATATTTATATCTTGTGTTGGATGACCCTATGAAATTCTGGTGTTTGTCTAGTACCTTCTAGGGCGCTCATAGTGACAGCGTGGGGTTAACTAGACATGGGAATGGTGGAATCGTCGGCTAGACAGGGGGCGAGATTTACCCAGGTTCGGGGCCCTCGTAGAGGTAAAAACCCTTAATCCTGCCTCTGTCGATCTGTATTAATCGAGTAGATCGGTTACAATGGTGGTGGGTCGAGTCGAGAGTATGATCTCAAACTCAAGGTTTTGGTGTTGCGGTGTTGCTTGGTCCTCTACCGGTGGCTCTCCTGGCCTTATATAGGTGGCCAGGTCTCAAACCCTACCCGGAGAGGACTTGAACTCTAACCTTAGGTCGGTTACAGGTTTCCTAACCTATCCCGCAAGACAGTGCGGGTGGGTTTCGCGTGGGCCTTCTGGAATACTCCAAGGGCTCCTCTTCTTGGGCCTTGACCATGGGCCTGAGACGGGATGTCCTTACCCGCAGGGTCTAGGATCTATATCTTCGTCAGTAGCCCCCGAGCGTTTGCTCGAGTGGGATTTTTCCAGTCGAGTAGACGGTCAAACCTTTTTTGATCTTTCTTTTAGATAACCGGTAAGGTTGTTTTCTTGTTTAGAGGGCGTGTACCCTGTGTAATGAGCTTTTATCCTTGAGTATCGAGTAATACAAGTGCCTGTCGTTATGGCTTTTATCGCAGAAGGATATGGAACAGCAGCTTGGCTCTCCCGAAAGATCAGGGCCAATTAATTGCGACTAGGGCAAAAACAGTTCTGGCCTACACAGATTCAAGACCTTCGACTCGAACCCGATAAGGTGATTGTTGCGACTGGGCCGTTGTGGTCTTATCGAGTCGAATTTAACCTATGGGGGTACCCGACGCGTCCGCTAGGATTTTTCTTCGTGTTGTTGACACGAAATCATACCGGAGGATGCAGCTTTGAGTGCGATTCCAGGCCCTCGAGAGAGATCTTTCGGGTCTTACCTTCATATTCGAAGAATATGGCATCCGGATGTGCCTAGTCGGCCGAACAATCCAGGTTTTTATTATGTAAAAATATCATGCGAGTGAGAAAAGGTAGGTTCTACCTACTCGTGTAATTTTTGAATGAGTAGTTCTTTTATCCATACGAAAGAGTTTTCGTGTCAGGAGTTTTATGCCCATATGAAAGAGTTTTCATGTTTGGGAGATCGTGCCCATACGAAAGAGTTTTCGTGTGCAGGGTATTTCTCTGTTTAAAGAGGTCTTGCTTCATGATTTGTCCATGAAAGAGTCGTTTCTATTCGAAGGAGTTGTGTTCATACGAAGTTATTTTCGCGTTTGAACTTTCCATTCGAAATTTCTTTATCTTGATGATGCACGCTATGACCTCATGGCGCACTTTTCTCCTCCCGATGGGACGTGACGGAGTGAGAGCAGATGGGTTGGCCCACATGGTCAGCTTTTTGACCGGGAAACGAGACGTCGTTCCCGGTTTTCACGCAAACCGTGCAGTAAATGCGCACGATCTTCTGTTAAGATCGTGGCAGGAAACAGCGTTCACCGCCTCCTCGTTTCATCTTCACACGTGGTGGCGGCGATGGGCGCCACGTGGCGCATCGAGCGGCCAGTATCGATTTGTTCCGTGTATAAGTACGGGTCTTTGCGATGCGGTAAAACTTTCCCAGCCTTCGTCTTCCAGTCCATCTTCTTACTCGCGCTCATCTTCTTCCTTCCCTCAAGCTCGTGCTGACAGTCATGGCCGGCGGAAAGAAACGTGGCTATGTCGTTTCCGCATCCGGTGAAGCTTCGGCGCAACCAGTGCCGCGCTTGGGCGACTGGCGTTCGCCTAATACTACGGCGAAGAGCGTCAAGGAGATGCAGCGCGAGGGTTTGCTGCCCGTGGAGTCCGAGAAGCGGGTGCGCCTCGGCAAGAAGGAGGAGGTACCCAATCTGCAAGCGAACGAACGTGTGGTCTTCGCGGACCACGTGTCGCGCGTTCTTTCTTTTCCCCTCCATCCATTTCTCGTCGGGTTGCTGTATGTCTATGGCATACAACTTCACGATCTTCCTCCGAACGCGGTGCAGCACATATCGTGCTTCATCGTGTTCTGCGAATGCTTCCTAGGCATTCGCCCACACTGGGGGCTCTGGAAGGCCCTTTTCAAAGTTCGGATCTTCCGCGAGAAATCGCGGGTAGACTCCGAGCCCGGCGAGCCGCTACGCACGGGTGGCTTTGGGATCCAAGCGAAATCGGAGACCAGCTACTTCAGCATGTACTTCATCGACTCTGCCCAGGGATGGAGGAAAAAGTGGTTCTACGTCATCGACAACAGCTCGGATGGGATTCAGGAATTCCATCCGTTCGCTGTTTTGAAGAAGAGGAAGTCCTGGGCGCACAAGTTGTCGAATGAAGAAACCGAGGTCGTCGCGCCGCTACTCGCCAGGGTGGCCGCCCTTCGCGACCAGGGTGCTGGAGTCGTGTTAAACGGGCTGCACCTGGCGGGCATTTTCCTCAGGCGCAGGATCCAGCCCCTGCAGCTCAGACCTTCCACGATGTGGGAGTACCAAGGCTCTGAGGATCCTAGCCGAGTGAGTCGCGAGGAGCTCTCGAACGTCGAGTTCGAGAAGAAGATCGCGGCTATCACTAGCCTGAAGGTGGGAGAGAAATTCCCCGACTGCACAGTCGCAGCCTTCGACGCGTCGAGGCCTCCGCCAGCCGAGGTGAGTTTATTCTTCTTCTCCTCTTTTATTTTCTTGCTTGTTCTGGGTTTCAGTCGATTGAATTTTCTCTTGCTTTCTTCTGTCTTCTTCGTAGAGCTTATCCGTGGCCAACTGCTATCCTCCAGTTTCTGGAAAGGAAGCCTCGGATTTATTGGCGAGTAACCTGGACGGCCCGGCCGATACCAGTGTTGCCAATGCTACTTCAAGTTCCGAGCACGATTCTTCGGATGGTGCAGAGGACTCGAATGGCGGTCTCCTTACCAGCAAGTGCCTTCGAGTAGAGGATGACGAGGCTACCTCCAAAGACAACTCCTTGGAGGACTCGCCCGGGAAGGATCCCATCTCTGCGATTCCGCTGCGCTCACTCGCCCCTTCTCCTTCGTTCCCAGTGATCCAAACCGCCTGGAATGCGGATATGCTGGATGAAGATGAAGATGATGAGTAAGTCTTTCTCCTCGTTCTTAGTCGAACGTTTTCCTTTGCATCTATGTTGACACTTTGTCTTTTGTTGCGGCCTACAAACCATTAGTCCTCGCAGGTACGCCTCTTCCCTTCCTCCCGAAAGGAAGAATAAAGCAGGAGCTGCGGGTGAGACTCCTACTGCTGGCACTGTCCAGAATTCGCCCAGCGTAGCCCAGCAGATCCCCTCTCCCGTGCCAAGGGCCAGGTAAAATCTGCTACTTGCCTTTAATTTGTTATCGGGTGCACGACAGTGCTCCCGATGGGAGTAGCCCCCGAGGCTGTAGTTGATCGCATGTGATCGGCTACAGGCTCAAAGACTGTCTTTTCCTTCTTCTTGGTTTTATCGGGTGGACGGCAGTGCTTCCGATGGGAGTAGCCCCCGAGGCTTTACTTGATTGATTGCAATCGGGTATAGGCTCCAATTTTTCTCTTCTAATTCTTCTATTTCTGTGTTCTTTGCAGTCGCTCGTTGACTCCCTTGCGGCGATTGGCCGCCGCGTTGTTTTTGCTGAGTCTGAGTGCGGGATCCTTCGGGCGGACCGTAGTCGACTCACCACGGAGAATGAGCTCCTTCGAGGTGAGTTTTCCATCCTTTCTTGCTTTTGTTTTCCACCAATTCTTCGACTCTGATAACTGTTGTCGTGTGCAGCTCAACTTGAATTTTTGAAGACCGAGAAGGAGAATGCCTCCGCCCAGGAAACAACTCTAGAGGCAGAACTGGCGACTGCCCGGCAGGAGCTCGAGTCTTCCCGCATGTTAAATGCCGATTACGAGGGAAAACTTGCGGCTGCCCAGGATGCCCTGAAGAGCTTGGAGGATGCTGGCACCAAGGCGGATGCCAATCTCGTCAATTTTCTTCGTCCCCTTGCTGAGCGCTTTGCGGGTAAGTTGTACTTTTCTGCAATCTACTTTTTGTCTTGGTAGATCCTTTGGACTAACACCCTTTTTGTTCTTAGGTCTCCTGGGTGTCCCTCTGGAGCTTGCTGGGTTTCCTCGAGTGGACGCGTTGACAGATTCTTGCGCCCAGCTTAGGAGGCATGCTGCAGGGGTTTGCGCCTTGATTGGTGATGCTGTTCGGGTGCTGACGCAACTGCACGACCGCCTTCTCGTCAACGCCGCGTCTCCATCCGCGTTGGGCGATCTGCTGAAGGTTTTCTTGGAGAGCAATCTCCTTGATGCCTACGCGGTCGCCCAGTCGGAGTCTGGGGCGAAGACGGCCATCCAGTTCGCGCTGGCGCATGGAGTTAGAGGCTTGGAGGAGGCCTACTCGGATCTCCCAGTCGATCCTTCCACAGGCAAAAAGGTAGGGCTTCGTCGATTTGGCGAGCCAGCCGCCGTCCTCGCTCGGAAGTTATCTGAGCTGTTTGCTCGACTTAAGGGAGGGACGACTGCCGCGAGTGGGAGTACCACTGTAGCTTTTTAGTTTATTTCGTTTGTACTTTGCAACTTCGATTGTAATGAACCCTGGGATGTGCTCCCGTTTTTCCAATATTTTAATCGACATGCTTTTGCTGAAATGCTTCCCGCGATTATACATGTACTCCCGATGGGAGTAGCCCCCGAGCACCTGTCAAATAGGTGGTGAATATATCTCGAGTAGGGCGCCTTATTCCTTTAATCTTCTTTGTACTTTTCAGGTATCCGAGGTGGCCGCAGAACCTTCAGGTGGACCTGCTGCCCCAACAGATCCGCTTGTCGCTGCTGTGGGGACTTTGGCAGGTCTTCGTGATCGTGTAGCTAATGGTGAGCGCAGGCTGAAAGCGTTGCGCGGGGTAGCCGATGTGGTGAAGTCCAAGCAAAAACTGGCGACTGAACGCGAACAGTTTCTGATGGACGAGTCGGCTTCCGTCGCTAGGGACTTGCTGTGTAAGTAATACAGCCCCCGTGTCTTCTTTGTCTTGTTTCCTTGCCTAATCGTGCATATTTGCTCTTCAGTTGTTAAACCGGATGATAGGGAGGAAAAACAGTGGGTAGAAAACCACATTCTTCAAAAAGCTGGCAGCTCAAGGCCTCATGCGAGTAACTTTTGGTCTGATCGCAGTCGAGGCTTTGTGTTGGCTACTTTAAAGTTCCGTGTCGCCCAGATAAAAGTTCTCGTGAGTTCTTTTCACGAGGTCTTGGTCGCGATGAACACCGCGTTCTATCCGCTGGAAAGGGGTCCTGAAGACTGGAGCCATCTCCTCAGGCTGTTCGGGCAAGAGGGAGAGATTCGTGAGTGTGTGCGCAATCAGATGACTTGCGGCGCGGTGGTGGCTCTCTCCTTTGTCCGGATATGGCATCCTGAGTTAAATTTTAACTCCGTAGCTAGGCTTCCAGATGGTCCAATTGATGATATTTCACCGCACTATGATGTTGTTCGTCCTGCAGCGGAGAAAATCATTCGACTAACCTCTGAGGAAGTAGATAGAGTGTTGGCGACTGAGAATGCTTATCGCCATGATTGATTGTTGGATGTGTACATCCTGTGATGCTGTATAGTTTGTAAAAACTGTTGTAAGGTGTGTGACGCTGTATGTATAAATTTTCCTGTGATGCTTAGTTGTAGGCGTAACCCCCGTGTGTTTATGGGGTGGTTACCTGTAACTATTTAGCATATAAGAATGAATAATCTTCGAGTAAATATGGTTGAGAAACCATGTATTTTATTGCGATGACTGAGAAGTCATGTATTCGAGCTACAAGAGTGGCTAGTATAGCCTTATTTGTTGTGAGAACAAGTAAATCTAGGGATAAAATTTTCGGAGGTGTGCGATATTCCAAGGATTGGAATAGATTCCTCCAGTCGATGGGTTCTTCAGCCTGTAGGCTCCGCCTGGGATAACTTCGTGTATGACGAAGGGTCCTTCCCATGGTGGCTCGAGCTTGTGTCCCTCCTTCTGCTTGAGCCGTAGCACTAGATCTCCTACCGCGAATGCTCTGTGGCGTATGCGGCGACTATGATAGTTTCGCAGTGATTGTTGATATACTGCGGATCTTGCGAGCGCTATATCGCGCATCTCATCGAGTGCATCCATATCTTCCGCGAGTGCCCTGTTGGAGGTTTCTTCGCTGTAAGCCAGAACTCGTGGGGCGCTGAACCTAACATCCTCGGGAAGGACCGCTTCTGCCCCGTATACCATGAAAAATGGCGTGTAGTTTGTGGATCGGTTTGGAGTTGTGCGGAGGCTCCATAGTACGGAGGGTAGCTCTTCGGCCCAATGTCCTGCTGCTGGTTGTAGACGATCGAGTAGACGTTTCTTGATGCCAGCTGAAACTAAGCCGTTGGATCTTTCGACTTGTCCGTTCGTTTGCGGGTGGGCAACTGAAGCAAACTTGAAGTTGATGCCCTTTTCCTCGCAGAACTGTTGTGTTTCCTTTGCCCTGGAAGTTTGTACCATTGTCTGTAATGATATCGTGTGGTACCCCAAATCTTCATACGATGGAATCGAGGAACTTGACGGCGCCTTGGGCGCTAGCCGAAGTTACTGGCATGGCTTCGATCCATTTGGTAAATTTGTCGACTGCGACCAGCAAGTGTGTATATCCACCCGGCGTGGACTTGCGTAGTGGTCCTACCATATCTAGCCCCCACTGTGCAAAGAGCCAGGCGATGGGTATCATGTGCAATTCCGTAGCAGGTGCATGTGGTCTTGGTGCGAATCGCTGGCAAGCGTTGCATCTTTCGACTAGCTCCTTTGCATCGGTGGCTGCCGTGAGCCAGTAGAATCCTGCTCGGAAGGCTTTTCCCATGATTGTTTTCCAGCTAGCGTGATGCCCACAGTCTCCTTGATGGATGTCCTTGAGTAATTCTTTGCCATCTTCGGATGCGATGCAGCGCTGAAGTATACCCGAGATGCTTTGCTTGTATAATTCTCCGTTGATTACCCGAAAGGATTTACTGCGTCTGATTATCTGTCGAGCCTCGCGAGGATCGGCCGGGAGTTGTCTGGTGGACAGGTAGTCGAGGTATTTCTGCGTCCAGACTGGCTCGACCAGAAAAACCTGTCGTGAAATGTTATGAATAAGCTCGATGATGGCGACTTGCGGGCTGACCTATGTTTCTGGTGCTGTGGGTGTTCGTGCAGCTTTTTTGACTTTGACTGAGCGCTTGGTCATCCGCTCGAAATATATTCCTGGTGGTATGGGTGTGTTTGTGGAACCCATGTTTGCCAGTTTATCTGCTTCTTCGTTGCTGGATCTCGCAATGTGCTTCAGCTCGCATCCCTTGAAGCTTCCTTCGAGTAGGTTGTACATGTCGCGATATGCGACCATGTTTCTGCAATTGCGTCGCATTCTTTCATTGTGTGCTGCACGATGAGATTGGAGTCGCCGTAGATCATTAATCGGGTGGCTCCACAGGCAACTGCCATCTTCATGCCATGCAACCGAGCTTCATATTCTGCGTCGTTGATCGAGGCCGGATCATCGGGTGGAAAATCCAATCGTAGGACGTATTGCAGCTTGTCTCCCCTAGGCGATATGAGTACGATTCCAGCTCCTGCTTGTAACATCCCAAGTATGAAAAACAACCCTACAATGCTTGCTCCTTGTTTAATTTTAGTTTGCATCATTCCATCATGAGCATTGCATTTGATTTCACTTGTTTTCCATTTGAAATTCAAACTAAATTTCAAAATTTGGTTCATACTTGGTATGTTCCAATGTTTCAAAATAGTTTCCAAACAGTAACAATTCAAATGTTACCAATAAACTTGAATTTCCAAATAATTAACTTGGTTAAATATTTCAATATTTCATATATTGCAAAATTCACTCAAATTCTCTTAAATTTCAAACAGCAACAAAAATTTAAAATTTTGAAAAATAAAAGTTTGCACAACTGGGCTTTTGCAATAAATAACTAATAAAAATTATCACCAAAAATTTTCAACCCCAAAAACCCTATTCTTTTTTCCCTCTTTTCTTTCCTGCAAAAATAAGGTGAACAAAAAAAATAGAAACAGAAAGCAAAAAAAAGGGGGGGGGGGGCAGGCCAGCCCAAGTGGGCTGAGCCCACCACAACCCCCAAGGCCCATGCCCCTCACGACGTTGTCGTCTTCCTCCTCTGTACGGAGACAGAGGAGGGGAGACCCCCCCCCACCCTGCAGGAGCTCACCTGCTCCACCTCCTCTATTTCTACCCCCTCTCCCCTCCGAACCCTAACCTCTCTCCCTTCCTCCTCCTCAAGCCGCCGCCATTTCCCTCTTCCTCCCTTCTCCTTTTTCTTCTGAAGATTTTCTGTACTTCCTGTAAACCTCCATGGCTGGAACTTGAGCTCTCCACCGTCGCCGCTACGCTCGTCGCCAAACCTCCGCGACGGTGGGAACGGAAACCCCGCGGCCTCCTCTCCCTCCTCGCTTCCTCGACGAGGCCCGGTGTCGCACCCGGACTTCTAGGGGATACTCACAGTCCGTTAAACAGTAGATAAATGGCTTACGGGGCACCGGCACCTGCATCTCAATATGAGTAGGCCAACACGTAAACGTGTGACAACAATTCTCTACTATTCATCGTCTGCGCAAACCATCCCATAGAAATCCAGATACTTCCATTGACGTACTTCAAAACATACACACATGGTACGTCAACGGCATTTGAACAAGTGATATCACAACAGATCTCTAAGACACAAAAGATTGAAATAAGTTGCAAATAGCTCTCACTAGAGCAGAGATAGCAAATACAATCATCCAGAGGAGACATGTCCCAACATATCATCATTACAACACATCGGAAGCATTCAAAAGTTCTGAGTACAGACAAATCCAAATAGGCCTAAGAGGCCGGGAACGAAAAGACGGAGCCCATCCACGAAGTCTCGGATCCTGCCCGGGTCCGCTATCTACTCGTCAGCAGCCTCGTCATACTCCACGTACTAGCCACCATGGGGATCCTCGGAAACGTAGTCTGCGGAAACCGCGGCCCCAAAGGGGTCAGTACATAAACGTACTGGCAAGCAAGACTCACAGTTCAACAAAGTGTACCCAACAACATCAAGCACAGATGCTTTGGGTTCAACGGAAGAAAGGGTGATACAAAAGATGCGACAGCGGGCTGCACCAACCAACTACAGATACCTGATACAACTTCCGGCTAACAGAAAGGGGATAAGATAGCGTATCGGAACCAACTAACAACTAACTCCAAACAAACCCATCCTGGATCTCGCCCCTTATCCAAAGAAGCAATCCGAGGATAACTCACACAGTTGGATTAATGATGGTTCAAGTTTTTGTGGCAATAAGACTATTACTAGTCAAGTTATCATTAGTTAGGTGTAAGTTGTTCTGAGTACTTGTTAGCCAGTACTTTCACCAAGTCATCCATAACCGCGGAAAACACGGCTTCTCGAGAAGATTTACCCTGCAGGGGTGCACCAATTTGGCCGTACACGTAAGAATAACCCGCCAGATGGAAAGGCCCTTCCACCAAGCGGGGCACTCAACACAACTCAACTCTTCTTCGCATCAAGCCCAAAGAACCCCGTGCAATTGAGCGCACGGCTAATCATGCCCCACGAAGAAAAGGGGACCCTCATAGCACTCTAAGAACGTGTCTCCCTAAATGCCGACTACAAAAGTTCCACCCTGGTACCAAGGGTTCGCACCTGCATATGCATGCGGCAAATGGAAAACCCGAACTAAATGAGGCGATTTGGACGAGATGCGAATCGAATCAAATTGAGGGGGGCGCCCATACACGCTTCCCACATGCGGTTAGTGCGCTCATCATGGATCAGTAGACAAGACCCTTTTCCTAATTAGGGTCGACACTAGCAGGCCTCAAAACCACGCCGGGCCTCCTGCCGGTGCCTTATCATCAATTTAGCATTACCTCAAAATTAACAGGTTGTTGTTTAACATCGATCCCCAGCACATAATAGAATATGGTAACAGAAAGTAACGGACAACAGACTCGAGCAAAACAACCCTAAGCATGCTAGTAAGACACGGGCAACAAGCAAAAAGGTTATAGGTGTGGAGGTGAGGCTATATCAGGGTTAAAGGATAACATGTGATAGGATCGAACACAAGCAACGATTCATAGGGCTAGCAGAATAGACAACGGAAAGTATCGGTATCCAATGTTGAAAGGAACACAATGGTTCATGTGAGTGAATACTTGCCTGCAAACTCAGCAGCCTGGTACTGAGCTAGATCCTCAGAAGGGGTGTCGTAAAGCTCGTCTGTCTCAACGTCGTCGTCTATTCGAGAAGAAGCAAACAAACAACGCAGAGAGACAAACAATCAATAACATGGCATAGTGCACAATCATGGGATGATGCATGACCATTTAATTGATGCATCAGAATAAACTAGTTGACAAGACAACATGTTTAAATGAACCCATAGGCAATTGGATTGCATATGGAAAAGTCCATGAGTTAAGGTAGAAATAAATATTTTACAACTAACCAACAGGTGAAAGTGGATTAGCATGATGCATGGATGAGGAAAACAAAAGAAAACAACAACAGAAACAATTTGAAATAAGGTTTACCAAGTTTGGAATTTTATTTATTAAGTTATGGAATTTTGGGTTCCTTAAAGGTGTTACACAAGCATTTGTTGTTTTAACCAATTTTAATTGTTCAAAAGAGATAACAAAGTTCATATTTGGAAAGAACACAAAATTTTAGGTGGATTACATGTTTCAAATATTGAAAAAGGAATTATGATGAATTAATTATGAATTAAACAAGTTTAAACAAGATTTAAATGAATTTAATTCAAGTATGAATTTATTTGAATTTTTATTTGTTCAAAACATTAAATCAAATTCATATTTGAAAAGTTTATACTTTTATGGTTTGAAAACATATTTTATATGTTCAAAAGGAATTAATTTGACCAAGTTATGAATTTAGCAATTTTAAGTGATTTAAACAAGGTTTAAATTATTTAACCAATTTTAATTATTCAAAACATGAAACAAAGTTTATATTTTAAAAGGTGGTTCAATTTAGCATGGAAAACATATTTTATTTGTTGAAAATGGATTTAAAATGAGCAAGTTATTAATTTGGCAATTTTAAATGCATTAATTAAGAAACAGTTGTTTTCAGCAATTTAATTTATTTAAAACAGAACACAAAGTTGATATTTGCAAAGTTCATGAAAAATTGAATGGAAAACGTATTTGGTTTGTTGAATTTGGAATTTTTATGCCCAAGTTATGAATTTTGCAAAATTAAGTGAATTAAGCAAGGATTCAAATATTTCACCAATTTAAAATATTCAAAACAGTAAACAAAATTTATATTTAGGTAGAGAATTTAATTTGGTATTGAAAACATATTTAAAAAGTTGAATTTGGAGTTGGAATGAATTATTTATGCAATTTCCAAGATTAGGTATTATTCTGCCATTTTTAATAACAGCTAGGGACTTAGAAATAATTTACAGGGGCCTAGAAGATAGTTAGCAAGGACTTGTTGGTGATTAGCAATTTGTTTTGGGCCTGGAAAAAATAGAATAGAAAAAGGGGGTTTAATCCCGGGGGTGGGATTCGAACCCACCACCCCCTGGGTGCGCGCAGCGGGCGCTAGCCACTGCGGTGTGAAGCTGTTTGGTGACAGGTAAGGCTCGGGGGGGGGGGGGGGTTAACCTTCAGATCGTGCGCGTTTTTAACTGAACTGAAATTCAGTCACCTGAAACTCGACAGGGAGGAAGGCCGCCAGCGGTGAGTCGCTGTTGCTCGCAGTGGCTGCTGCTCGCCGGAGGACGTGTGCAAGGGAGTTCAGGAGGTGGTGCGTGCGTGCGCTGTCAACACGAGGGCAGAGAGGGGATAGGAGAATAGGAGGTGGATGCTCACCATGGGGACAGAGGGAGAAGGGGACGGTGCAGGGAGGCGACGGTGGCGAAACATGGACGGCGTCGGCGACTCGGTGGCTCCCAGCCACCGAGGAGGGGTCGGAGAGGAAGAGGGAGTCGCGGGGAATCCATTCCCGCGGTTAGCCCGTGCGAAGGTGGATCACGTCGCCGGCGATCGACGGAGATACAGGAGGTGGTGGTTCGGTGTTACAGGTTCAGAGAGAGAGAGAGTTGCAGAGAGGGAGGATGGAGGTGTGAGGAGAGAAAAATGGAGGCGGGGAGAGAGGAGGGGGGAGAGAAAGGTTAGGGCAGAAGGGGGCCTCGGGCTAGGGTTTTTAAGGGGAGGGGGAGAGCGAGCTCGGCCGTTGCTGCTCCTCTCTGTCGACGTGGCTGCGCTCGGATTGCTGCCGTACGAGGAAGAAGATGAGGTGGGGGGTATCGGGCCGTGGGGTGAGAGATGGTGGGCTGGGCCTGGCTGGCCTGCCCCTCTCTCTGTGTTGTTTTTATTTTTTTCTTTCTACTGTTTCTTTTTTTTTTGGCTGAAAAGGGAAAAGGAAAAAGAGAAAAAGGATGGGGTTTTGAGGTTAGAAATTTTTAGGAAAAATTTGTATTGATTAAATTTGTAACAGTACCAACTTGCAAAGTTTAGTTTTCCAAAATATTTAAACTATGTTGCTGTTTGAAATTTGTTTGAAATTTGAATGAAATTAATATTAATTGAATAATTGAACTTAGCATTTTAAAAGTTTTTAAATTCAAGTTTATTTGAAACAAAAGATTGATTTGTGTTGTAATTTTCATAAAGTTCAAAATGGTTGCTGTTTTGGAAATATAATTGAATTTGAAAATGGTTTGGTATTAGATGAAATATTGATTAGAAACAAATCAATAATTTGAAATTACAACTTTAATGGAAACAATTAATTGTTTTGATTTGAAATATTCATTTGGAAATTGTAACAGCACAAGTATGAAACAAAAGGTTTGAAATCTGATTTGAAATTCAAATAGAAAACAAAGGAAAACAAATGAAAACAGAGGAAAACAAATGGAAAACAAAGCAAAACAAATGCAAAACTTAAGATGCCATGATGCAAAACATAAAATAACAGAGAGCAAACATTCTAATGGCTGTTTTTCATACTTGGGATGTTACAAAACGCCCCCCTTGAAGGAATCGCGCCCCGAGATTCCTACTGAGAAAAGAAAAGGTCCGGATACTTCTTGCGAAGATCCTCTTGAGCTGTGACACGTGAAACACATCGTACACCTTGGATAGTTTTTCTGGAAGTTCAAGACGATAGCATTCCTGGCAACTCTTCTGGAAAGACGTCACGGAATTCGCAAACCACCGGAACATTTTCGAGTAAAGGTAGAGGTTTTGTATCGAGGGTGTATAGCTGAATAGAACTTGATTCATTTGGAGA
Organism: Alopecurus myosuroides; assembly: GCA_028641055.1. NCBI lineage: Eukaryota > Viridiplantae > Streptophyta > Magnoliopsida > Poales > Poaceae > Alopecurus > Alopecurus myosuroides. The sequence goes on along the minus strand of CM054059.1, from coordinate 313,914,494 downwards.
ATAGACTATCTGGCCAGAAGGGTGGAACAGAGTTATTGATTAGACGCCGGTAGAAGAACTGAAGTGGAAAGCAACAACAAGGTTTCAACGGACGAAAAGGATGTTGAGAAGAACATGATATCGAAGCAACATCGGGAAAACACGAGATCAAAACACTCCTGAGGTACTACGGAAAACCCATCCGGGCTTCTAAAGGATCAATATCTACTGCTTAAGGAATAGAGGATCTGCTTCCGGGGCTTACACGCCTCCGTTCTCAATCGTGAGTAGGCAACATGATAAATCATGTCACAACCACCTCCATTCCTATGGTCTAGTAGATATAACTATCCCAGAGAAACCAGGATACGTGCAATCCTAACTTGAAAGTTTAGATGAGAAGAGAAAACAACGCTGCACTTCCTTACCAGAAAAGGGAGGGTGGGTGGGGAAAAGAAGAAAAAGAACAGAATTCCTACTCTCACGTTTCATTTTTCCTATATAGCTACAAAATAGTTTCTAGACTCAACTGCGACCAGTAAAAAGGGATCCTACAGGCAGACAGACTCTGATACCATTTGTCGTACCCGGACTTCTAGGGGATACTCACAGTCCGTTAAACAGTAGATAAATGGCTTACGGGGCATACCGGCACCCGCATCTCAATATGAGTAGGCCAACACGTAAACGTGTGACAACCATTCTCTACTATTCATCGTCTGCGCAAACCATCCCATAGAAATCCAGATACTTCCATTGACGTACTTCAAAACATACACACATGGTACGTCAACGGCATTTGAACAAGTGATATCACAACAGATCTCTAAGACACAAAAGATTGAAATAAGTTGCAAATAGCTCTCACTAGAGCAGAGATAGCAAATACAATCATCCAGAGGACACATGTCCCAACATATCATCATTACAACACAGCGGAAGCATTCAAAAGGTCTGAGTACAGACAAATCCAAATAGGCCTAAGAGGCCGGGAACGAAAAGACGGAGCCCATCCACGAGGTCTCGGATCCTGCCCGGGTCCGCTATCTACTCGTCAGCAGCCTCGTCATACTCCACGTAGTAGCCACCATGGGGATCCTCGGAAACGTAGTCTGCGGAAACCGCAGCCCCAAAGGGGTCAGTACATAAACGTACTGGCAAGCAAGACTCACAATTCACCAAAGTGTACCCAACAACATCAAGCACAGATGCTTTGGGTTCAACGGAAGAAAGGGTGATACAAAAGATGCGGCAGCGGGCTGCACCAACCAACTACAGATACCCGATACAACTTCCGGCTAACAGAAAGGGGATAAGATAGCGTATCGGAACCAACTAACAACTAACTCCAAACAAACCCATCCTGGATCTCGCCCCTTATCCAAAGAAGCAATCCGAGGATAACTCACACAGTTGGATTAATGATGGTTCAAGTTTTTGTGGCAATAAGACTATTACTAGTCAAGTTATCATTAGTTAGGTGTAAGTTGTTCTGAGTACTTGTTAGCCAGTACTTTCACCAACTCATCCATAACCGCGGAAAACACGGCTTCTCGAGAAGATTTACCCTGCAGGGGTGCACCAATTTGGCCATACACGTAAGAATAACCCGCCAGATGGAAAGGCCCTTCCACCAAGCGGGGCACTCAACACAACTCAAATCTTCTTTGCATCAAGCCCAAAGAACCCCGTGCAATTGAGCGCACGGCTAATCAAGCCACACGAAGAAAAGGGGACCCTCATAGCACTCTAAGAACGTGTCTCCCCAAATGCCGACTACAAAAGTTCCACCCTGGTACCAAGGGTTCGCACCTGCATATGCATGCGGCAAATGGAAAACCCGAACTAAATGAGGCGATTTGGACGAGATGCGAATCGAATCAAATTGAGGGGGGCGCCCATACACGCTTCTCACATGCGGTTAGTGTGCTCATCATGGATCAGTAGACAAGACCCTTTTCCTAATTAGGGTCGACACTAGCAGGCCTCAAAACCACGCCGGGCCTCTTGCCAGTGCCTTATCATCAATTTAGCATTACCTCAAAATTAACAGGTTGTTGTTTAACATCGAGCCCCAGCACATAATAGAATATGGTAACAGAAAGTAACGGACAACAGACTCGAGCAAAACAACCCTAAGCATGCTAGTAAGACACGGGCAACAAGCAAAAAGGTTATAGGTGTGGAGGTGAGGCTATATCAGGGTTAAAGGATAACATGTGATAGGATCGAACACAAGCAACGATTCATAGGGCTAGCAGAATAGACAACGGAAAGTATCGGTATCCAATGTTGAAAGGAACACAATGGTTCATGTGAGTGAATACTTGCCTGCAAACTCAGCAGCCTGGTACTGAGCTAGATCCTCAGAAGGGGTGTCGTAAAGCTCGTCTGTCTCAACGTCGTCGTCTATTCGAGAAGAAGCAAACAAACAACGCAGAGAGACAAACAATCAATAACATGGCATAGTGCACAATCATGGGATGATGCATGACCATTTAATTGATGCATCAGAATAAACTAGTTGACAAGACAACATGTTTAAATGAACCCATAGGCAATTGGATTGCATATGGAAAAGTCCATGAGTTAAGGTGGAAATAATTGTTTTACAACTAACCAACAGGTGAAAGTGGATTAGCATGATGCATGGATGAGGAAAACAAAAGAAAACAACAACAGAAACAATTTGAAATAAGGTTTACCAAGTTTGGAATTTTATTTATTAAGTTATGGAGTTTTGGGTTCCTTAAAGGTGTTACACAAGCATTTGTTGTTTTAACCAATTTTAATTGTTCAAAATAGATAACAAAGTTCATATTTGGAAAGAACACAAAATTTTAGGTGGATTACATGTTTCAAATATTGAAAAAGGAATTATGATGAATTAATTATGAATTAAACAAGTTTAAACAAGATTTAAATGAATTTAATTCAAGTATGAATTTATTTGAATTTTTATTTGTTCAAAACATTAAATCAAATTCATATTTGAAAAGTTTATACTTTTATGGTTTGAAAACATATTTTATATGTTCAAAAGGAATTAATTTGACCAAGTTATGAATTTAGCAATTTTAAGTGATTTAAACAAGGTTTAAATTATTTAACCAATTTTCATTATTCAAAACATGAAACAAAGTTTATATTTGAAAAGGTGGTTCAATTTAGCATGGAAAACATATTTTATTTGTTGAAAATGGATTTAAAATGAGCAAGTTATTAATTTGGCAATTTTAAATGCATTAATTAAGAAACAATTGTTTTCAGCAATTTAATTTATTTAAAACAGAACACAAAGTTGATATTTGCAAAGTTCATGAAAAATTGAATGGAAAACATATTTGGTTTGTTGAATTTGGATTTTTTATGCCCAAGTTATGAATTTTGCAAAATTAAGTGAATTAAGCAAGGATTCAAATATTTCACCAATTTAAAATATTCAAAACGGTAAACAAAATTTATATTTAGGTAGAGAATTTAATTTGGTATTGAAAACATATTTAAAAAGTTGAATTTGGAGTTGGAATGAATTATTTATGCAATTTCCAATATTAGGAATTATTCTGCCATTTTTAATAACAGCTAGGGACTTAGAAATAATTTACAGGGGCCTAGAAGATAGTTAGCAAGGACTTGTTGGTGATTTGCAATTTGTTTTGGGCCTGGAAAAAATAGTAGAGAAAAAGGGGGTTTAATCCCGGGGGTGGGATTCGAACCCACCACCCCCTGGGTGCGCGCAGCGGGCGCTAGCCACTGCGGTGTGAAGCTGTTTGGTGACAGGTAAGGCTCGGGGGGGGTTAACCTTCAGATCGTGCGTGTTTTTAACTGAACTGAAATTCAGTCACCTGAAACTCGACAGGGAGGAAGGCCGCCGGCGGTGATTCGCTGTTGCTCGCAGTGGCTGCTGCTCGCCGGAGGACGTGTGCAAGGGAGTTCAGGAGGTGGTGCGTGCGTGCGCTGTCAACACGAGGGCAGAGAGGGGATAGGAGAAGAGGAGGTGGATGCTCACCATGGGGACAGAGGGAGAAGGGGACGGTGCAGGGAGGCGACGGTGGCGAAACATGGACGGCGGCAGCGACTCGGTGGCTCCCAGCCACCGAGGAGGGGTCGGAGAGGAAGAGGGAGTCGCGGGGAATCCATTCCCGCGGTTAGCCCGTGCGAAGGTGGATCACGTCGCCGGCGATCGACGGAGATACAGGAGGTGGTGGTTCGGTGTTACAGGTTCAGAGAGAGAGAGAGAGTTGCAGAGAGGGAGGATGGAGGTGGGAGGAGAGAAAAATGGAGGCGGGGGAGAGAGGAGGGGGAGAGAAAGGTTAGGGCAGAAGGGGGCCTCTGGCTAGGGTTTTTAAGGGGAGGGGGAGAGCAAGCTCGGCCGTTGCTGCTCCTCTCTGTCGACGTGGCTGCGCTCGGATTGCTGCCGTACGAGGAAGAAGATGAGGTGGGGGTATCGGGCCGTGGGGTGAGAGATGGTGGGCTGGGCCTGGCTGGCCTGCCCCTCTCTCTGTGCTGTTTTTATTTTTTTCTTTCTACTGTTTCTTTTTTTTTTTTGCTGAAAAGGGAAAAGGAAAAAGAGGAAAAGGATGGGGTTTTGAGGTTAGAAATTTTTAGGAAAAATTTGTATTGATTAAATTTGTAACAGTACCAACTTGCAAAGTTTAGTTTTCCAAAATATTTAAATTATGTTGCTGTTTGAAATTTGTTTGAAATTTGAATGAAATTAACATTAATTGAATAATTGAACTTAGCATTTTAAAAGTTTTTAAATTCAAGTTTATTTGAAACAAAAGATTGATTTGTGTTGTAATTTTCATAAAGTTCAAAATGGTTGCTGTTTTGGAAATATAATTGAATTTGAAAATGGTTTGGTATTAGATGAAATATTGATTAGAAACAAATCAATAGTTTGAAATTACAACTTTAATGGAAACAATTAATTGTTTTGATTTGAAATATTCATTTGGAAATTGTAACAGCACAAGTATGAAACAAAAGGTTTGAAATTTGATTTGAAATTCAAATAGAAAACAAAGGAAAACAAATGAAAACAGAGGAAAACAAATGGAAAACAAAGCAAAACAAATGCAAAACTTAAGATGCCATGATGCAAAACATAAAATAACAGAGCGCAAACATTCTAATGGCTGTTTTTCATACTTGGGATGTTACACCCGGGAGGCCGCGGATCGCCGCCGCCAAGCCTCTATCGCCGCCGGCCAACACCGACCGCCTCTCCTTCCCTGTCGCCGCTCCCGCTCGAGCCCGTGGTGAGCACGCCCTCGCCCCTGTCTCTCTCTCCCTCCTACCCCTCCGCACGCACGGCCACCACACGCGCCCACGCCCGCGTGCGCAGCGGCCCTCGCACGCCGGCAGCCGCGGTCGCCGTCCGTCGTCTCCTTCCGATCGCGTGCATTAACTGAACGTATGTTCAATTTCGTCAGGCTTAAAGCCGGGAGCCTTACCTCAAAACCATGCGCGTCCTCCATCTATCACAAACCGATCCGCACCCCACTGGTTGCGCCCCGCGCGCGCACGCCCGTGGTCGTGGGATCGAATCCCCCCCTGCGCTGAGATAAAAACCCACCTTTTTTTATTTTACAGATCCAGATCCAATCCCTATTTCGCACACAGGTCCCTATAACTATTTTCTAGGTCCCTGGTTATTTTAATAAACCATAAAAAATGCTTAAAACTTTGTAATTTAATAACTTTTGCTAGGAAACTCAAAATACAAAACTTCCAACATGAAAACCACTCCATTTTAAATGCTCTACCACATTATCAACTTTATTTCTGTTTTTGAATAATTGAAAATGCTGAAAACATTTATTACTTGTTAAATGCTTTAAATATTGCAAAATTCATAATTTGGGCATAAAAATTCCAACTTCAACAAATAAAATATGTTTTCCATACCAAATTAAATTCTCTACATGTTAAAACCATTTGTATACTGTTTTGAACATTTCAAATGGTTTCAAAAATTCAAATTCAAACCACTCTTTCAAATTTGGTCAAATTCATAACTAATTCAAATTTAATTCAAATGGCACATGCAAAATATGTTTTCCATGCAAAATTGAACATGCTTTCCAAATATAAACTTTGTTTCCTGTTTTGAATAATTAAAATTGGTTCAATAATTTAAATCTTGTTTAAATCATTTAAAATTGCTAAATTAATAACTTGGTCAAACTAAATTCTTTTTGAACATATAAAATATATTTTCCATTCCATTTTTCATAAACTTTGTAAATATCAACTTTGTGTTCTGTTTTAAATAAATTAAATTGTTGAAAACAACTGTTTCTTAATTAATGCATTTAAAATTGTCAAATTAATAACTTGCTCATTTTAAATCCATTTTCAACAAATGAAATATGTATTCCATCTAAAATTTGGTGTTCTTTCCAAATTTGAATTTTGTTATCTGTTTTGAACAATTAAAATGGGTGAAAACAATGAGTGTTTGTGTAACTCATTTAAGAAGCCAAATTTCATAACTTAATAAATAAATTTCCAAACTCGGTAAACAACATATCAAATTGAAGCTATTGTTGTTTTATTATTGTTTTCATCATCCATGCATCATTCTAATCAACTTTCACATGATGGTTATTTGTAGATCACTTAATTCAACTTTAAATCTTGGGCCTTTCTATAGGCAACCCAAATTGCATATGGGCCCAAATTAAATATGTTTACCATGTCAACTAGCTTATCATTGATGCATCAATTAAATTGTCATGCATCATCCCATGTTTGTGCATTATGCCATGTTATTGATTGTTTGTCTCTCTGTGTTGTTTGTTTGCTTCTTCCCGATTAGACGACGACGTTGAGACAGACGAGGTTTACGACACTACTTCAGAGGAGTTAGCCCAGTACCAGGCTACTGAGTTTGCAGGCAAGTATTCACTCACATGAACCATTGTGTCCTTTCCACACTGGATACCGATACTTTCCGTTGTCTAATCTGCTAGCCTTAAGATTCGTTGCTTGTGTTCCGATCCTATCACATGTTATCCTGTAACCCTGATATAGCCTCACCTCCACACCTATAACCCTGTTGCTTGTTGCCTGTGTCTTACTAGCATGCTTAGGGTTATTTATGCTCGAGTCTGATATCCGTTATTTCTGTTACCATATTTATTATGTTCTGGGGGCTCGATGTTTAAACAACAATCTATTAAGGTTTGAGGTAATGCTAATTTGATGATAAGGCACCGGCAGGAGGCCGGGTATGGTTTTGAGGCCTGCTAGTGTCGAACTCAGGAAAAGTTCTTGTCCTGTGGATCCATGTTGAGCGCGCTAACCGCATGTGGGAAGCGTGTATGGGCGCCCCCCGCAACTCTGATTCGATTCGCATCTCGTCCAAATCGTCACACTTAGTTCGGGCTTTCCATTTGATGCACGCATATGCAGGTACGAACCCTCGGCGCCAGGGTGGAACTTTTGTAGTCGGCATTTAGGGCGGCGTGGTCTTCCAGTGCTATGAGGGTCCCCCTTTTCTTCGTGGGGGCTCGATTAGCCGCGCACGCACAGCACGTGGTTCTTTGGGCTTGATGCGAAGAAGAGTTGGGTTGTGTTGGGTGTTTCGCTTGGTGCGTTTGATCCCCGTCTGGCGGGATATTCTTACGTGTACGTCCAAATTGGTGCACCCCTACAGGGTTAAATCTTCTCGAGAAGCCGTGTTGTCCGCGGTTATGGATGACTTGGTGATAGGGCTGGCTAACAAGGATTAGACAACTTACACCTAATTAATAATAATTTGACTAGTAATTGGCTTATTGACAGAATAACTTGAACCTTCATTAATCCAACTGTGTGGGTTATCCTCGTATTGCTTATTTGGATAAGGGGCGAGATCCAGGATGGGTTTGTTTGAGGTTAGTGGTAGTTGGTTCCGATGCGCTATCTTATCCCTTTCTTTTAGCCGAATGTTGTAGCGTGTCTCTGTAGTTGGTTAGAGCAGCCCGCTGCCGCACCTTTGTATCACCTATCTTCCGTTGAACCCAAGGCATCTGTACTTGGTGTTGACGGGTACACTTTGGTATCTTGTGCGTCTTGCTTGCCAGTACTCGTCTGTACTGACCCCTTGGGGGCTGCGTGTTCTGCAGACTATGTTTCCGAGGATCCCCATGGTGGCTACTACGTGGAGTATGACGAGACTGCTGACGAGTAGATAGCGGACCCGGGCAGGATCCGAGACTTCGTGGATGGGCTCCGTACTTTTCGTTTCCGGCCTCTTAGGCCTATTTGGATCTTGTCTGTACTCAGACACTTTGGATGCTTCCGCTGTGTTGTAATGATGACTTGTTGGGACATATGTCCTCTGCATGATTGTATTTGCTATCTCTGCTCTAGTGAGAGCTAGTTGCCACTTATTTCTATTTCTTTGTGTCTTAGAGATTTGTTGTGATATCACTTGTTCAAATGCCGTTGATGTACCATGTGTGTATGTTATGAAGTACGTCAATGGAAGTATTCGGATTTCTATGGGATGGTTTGCGCAGACGATGAATAGTAGAGGTTGGTTGTCACACGTATACGTGTTGGCCTACTCGTAAGAGGTGCGGGTGCAGGTAGGCCCCGTAATCCAATCATCTACCGTTTAGCGGGCTGTGAGTATCCTCTAGAAGTCCGGGTGCGACAAATGGTATCAGAGCCTGTCTGCCTGTAGGATCCCTTTTACTGGTCGCAGTTGAGTCTAGAAACTATTTTGTAGCTATATAGGAAAAATGAAACGTGAGAGTAGGAATTCTGTTCTTTTATTTCTTTCCCCACCCACCCTCCCTTTTTCCGGTAAGGAAGTGCAACGTTGTTTTCTCTTCTCATCTAAACTTTCAAGTTAGGATTTCTCGTATCCTGGTTTCTCTAGGATGATTATATCTACTAGACCATAGGAATGGAGGTGGTTGTGACATGATTTATCATGTTGCCTACTCACGATTGAGAACGGAGGCACATAAGCCCCGGAAGCAGATCCTCTATTCCTTAAGTAGTAGATATTGATCCTTTAGAAGCCCGGATGGGTTTTCCGTAGTACCTCAGGAGTGTTTGGTCTCGTGTTTCCCAAATGTTGCTTCGATATCCTGTTCTTCTCAAGATCCTTTTCGTCCGTTGGAACCTTGTTGTTGCTTGCCACTTCAGTTTTTCTACCGGCGTCTAATCAAAGCTTCCCCGATCATCTGCAGATGGATCTCAGGTTCTACCCGCAGGTGGTTCGTATGAATCGTTGCGAGAGCACTGCCGGTTATCCGGAGATGCTGAGAGACATGGTCACTTTCCTGGGGTTCCGTTGGGCACCAGAGTACCAGGTCTACGAGCAGCAGCGAGAGTTTGAGCAGACCTACTACCAGGCTATCGTCTACATTCTGTCAGATGATGGCATGAGCGTAGTCCACCGCTACGAGGCAGTAGGTTCCACAGTGGATATGGCCGTGCAGCAGGTAGCTTATGTGAGCCTCACCGTCCTTCGTGCTGACTACTGGGGATTTGACGACTCTATCTATCGCCACATCCCCCGTGGTTACATCACTTCGGAGGGAGCTCACTTCACTCTCTACGACAACTTGGATTTTTACGAGCATGATAACTCCAGGCTGCACACCACCGCTCAGTTTGTGAGACACAGTGACGCAGTTGCCCGCACACTATCTCAGGAGTTGGCTTCAGTCAGAGAGCAGCTTCACCTTGCTTTGACTCGTCTGGCGACTTACACCACAGACTTTGTTGGAGACGAGCGCTTTGCACGTTTCGATCAGCCAGTTGGGCCTCGTCTGCCAGATGCTGGAGGTTACGAGCCGATCAGAGGTCCACTCCTTAACCTTGGTGCTGGTGGCACTGGGATTCCCCGCTTTGGAGCATAGGGAGTCGACGCTATGTACTTCACCACGCCTAGAGTCGGTCTCAGACCACGTCAGATCTACGTGGATCGTCGTTCCACCTACTTTCGTGGGCGTGCTCCTCATCGTACCTCTCGTCGTACTCCTAGCCGCCGTCCTGCGTGATGAGCATGGGAGTACCGATGTATCCATTCTTAGCTATGTTTAGTTATCCTTTGGCATTCGAACCATTTATGGTGTGTTGGATATTCTGATGTATTTGAACATGTGATGGTGAACCTTGTGGTTGTCTATTCATGCGTCGGAATAATCTCTCTTTCGGTTTCCAAGTCTATCATTTTCTATTGTTGTGCTAAAATGCATTTCCATTCAGGATGCCGCTAACAAGGAACAACACGCCTGAGCCACCGCCAATCGCGGAGCTGTTGACTCAGATGACCCAAGTCATGACGCAGATGGCCTAGTTTCAGGCTAATCAGCACATCAACCAGACAGCTCCACGAGTCAGCATCAAGGAGTTTCTAAGTCTGGGCCCAAGAGCTTTCGTGGCCACACGCGAGCCTCTGGACGCTGATGACTGGATCCGTGAGATAGCCAAGGCTCTGGAGATTGCACACGTAGCTGAAGAATACAAGGTCAAGTATGCCTCCTATCTGCTGAAGGGTCAGGCAGCTACTTGGTGGGAAAACTTCCAGGCCATGAGAACTGGCATGCCAGTCACGTGGGATTGTTTCAAGGAAGCCTTCCTGAAGCACCACATTCCAGATGGTCTCATGGAAAGGATGCGTGAAGAGTTTTGCTCTCTCGAGCAGGGCAAGTTGGACGTCATCGGGTATCAGAGTGAGTTCAATCGCCTCGCTCGATACGCTGGAGATGAGGTGTCCACTGAAGCTAAGAAGATGGCAAGGTTCCGCAGAGGTTTTAACCCGGAACTCAAGTATGCCCTCACAAATGTCAAGGCCAACAGCTTCGAGGATCTCGTTAACACCGCGCTCAATGAAGAAAATGGGCGCAAGGCGTTCGAGGAGTCTCGCAAGCACTCGCGTGAGGGTGGTTCCTCCTCCAACATGACCACCCCTCCGCAGAAGCGCCGCATCTGGGTGCCAAATGGTGCTGTCACTCGGGCTCCATATTCCCAAACTTCTCCAGGCTTCGCTCCCCGCCCACCCAACCCTGCTCAGATGCATGATCCAAGGGTTGCGATGGGGCAGCCAAGGCCAGGGCCCCCTCGTGTCGTCACATGCTACAAGTGCAAGCAGACGGGGCACTACGCCGACAAGTGCACGCAGAGGCAGCTACCTCCACCACCACCTCGTCCTAACACAAACCAGGCAATGGTGCGCGCTCCCCCGCCTAAGGCCTTCAACTCCAACAACAGGCCTGTCGGGAGGACCGCAAGGGTGAATCATGTCAAGATCGACAAAGCTGAGGAAGCTCCTGACGTCGTTCTCGGTACATTTCCCGTAAACTCTAATCCAGCTAAAGTGTTGTTTTATACCGGAGCATCACATTCTTTCGTGTCAAAGATCTTTGCGACAACAATTAAACTCCCTTTTGTTGGTTTGGGTTCCCCGCTAGTGGTCAACTCCCCTGGAGCAACTATGCAAACTTCCAAGATCAGTCACAAAAATCAAATTCTAATTGGAGGCCACATATTCCTTGCTTCCCTCATACTGCTTGGCAATTATGACATTGATGTCATTCTTGGTATGGATTGGCTGAAGGCCAATAAAGCAAGAATTGACTGTGCTCAAAAGTCAATAACTCTGTCCCACCCGTCTGGCCAGATAATCTATTCTCCACATGAATCAAGTTCCATTCAGCTATGCACCCTCAATGCAAACCCTCTACCTTCACTTGAAAATGTTCCGGTGGTTTGCGACTTCTCTGACGTCTTTCCAGAAGAGTTGCCAGGAATGCCTCCGGACAGAGCTGTTGAGTTCGTGATCGAACTTGAACCAGGTACTGCTCCAATCTCTAAGCATCCCTACAAGATAGGAACTCCCGAGCTGAAGTTGTTGAAGGAACAAATTGATATGTACATGGAAAAAGGTTACATTCAACCTAGTTCCTCGGCTTGGGGTTGCCCAACTCTGTTCGTTGCGAAGAAGGATCACACAAAGAGACTCGTTGTTGACTATCGTCCTCTTAACGAGAAAACCATCAAAAACAAGTATCCAATTCCTTGTATCGATGATCTTTTTGATCAACTTGCTGGAGCCTCAGTATTCTCCAAGTTGGACTTGAGAATGGGTTACCATCAAATAAAGATCAGAAAAGAGGATATTCCAAAGACAACCTTCACCACTCGCTACGGTCTATATGAATTCACCGTCATGTCCTTTGGTCTCACCAATGCACCGGCGACCTTCTCTCGACTCATGAATTCTGTCTTCCATGAATACCTCGACAAGTTCGTTGTGGTATATCTTGATGACATTCTTGTCTACTCAAAATCCGAGGAAGAGCATGAAGAACATCTTCGTCTAACTCTCAGGAAGCTTCGCGAGCATCGTCTCTATGCCAAATTCTCCAAATGTGAGTTTTGGATTTCCGAAGTCGTTTATCTTGGTCATGTCATCTCTGCCAAGGGCATAGCTATTGATCCAGAAAAGGTTAAAGAAATTGTTGATTGGAAACCTCCAAAGACGGTGAAGCAAGTAAGAAGTTTTCTTGGCTTGGCTAGCTATTGTCGTTGCTTCGTCCAAAACTTCTCCAAGATTGCCAAACCTCTCACTGACCTCACAAAGAAGGACAAGAAGTTTGTCTGGTCTCCACAATGTGATGAGAGGTTCAATCTCCTGAAGACTAAACTCACTTCTACACTAGTTCTGGTTGGCCCAGATCCTACCAAACCTTTCCAAATATTCTGTGATGCTTCTCTCCAAGGGCTAGGTGCAGTTCTTATGCAAGAACGCCAAGTTGTGGCTTATGCTTCACGTCAGTTGAACGCACATGAGCTCAATTATCCCACTCATGACCTTGAACTTGCAGCAGTTGTGTTTGCCCTCAAGAAATGGAGACAATACTTGTTGGGTAATCGCACCGAAATCTTTTCCGATCATAAGAGTCTGAAGTACATCTTCACTCAACCAGAGCTAAGCCTCAGACAAAGGAGATGGATTGAAAAGATCAAAGACTTTGATCTTACCATTTCTTACACTCCAGCAAGGCTAATGTTATGGCCGATGCTCTCAGTCGCAAGTCGTATTGCAATAATCTCATGATGATGGAAAGCCAACCTCCTCTTCATGAAGAATTCCAGAAGCTCAACCTTGGTCTTGTTCCTCAAGGCTATCTTGCAAACTTGACAGCCACTCCAACTCTCGAGGACAAGATTCGTTCTGAACAACTTCGTGATGCTGAAATCAAGAAGATTGTAGAGCACATCAAAGCAGGCAATGAGAAATTTGAGTGCTTCTCAATTGATGACAAGGGAACGGTGTTCTTCGAAGGACGCATTGCAGTTCCTCAAATTCAAAGTCTCAAAGATGTCATTCTCAAGGAGGCTCATGAAACTCCTCTCTCCATACACCCTGGAAGTACAAAGATGTACCAGGATCTCAAGACAATATATTGGTGGCCTAGCATGAAACATGAAATTGCTCAATACGTTTCTGAATGCGACGTTTGTCAACGTGTTAAGGCAGTTCATCAGAAAACAGCCGGTCTTCTCCAACCTCTGAAAATCCCTGAGTGGAAGTGGGACATGATTGAAATGGACTTCGTCACTGGTTTTCCAAAGTCCAAGAGGGGCAACGATGCAATCTTCGTTGTCATTGATCGACTCACTAAAGTAGCTCACTTCTTTCCTGTCAAAGAGACAATCTCAGCTAGTTAGTTAGCAGAGCTCTACATAGCAAAGATTGTTCCTCTTCATGGTGTTCCATTGGAAATAAGCTCAGACCGTGGAAGCATCTTCACTTCTCATTTCTGGAAAAGCTTTCAAGAAGCCTTGGGCACCAAACTTCTGTTCAGCACAACCTACCATCCTCAGTCTCAAGGGCAAGTCGAAAGAGTCAATCAGATTCTCGAGGATATGCTCAGAGCATGTGGTCTCTCTTTTGGAATGAAATGGGAGGAATGTCTTCCATATGCTGAATTCTCCTACAACAACAGCTTCCAGGCAAGCCTAGGCATGGCACCATTTGAGGCTCTCTATGGCCGCAGATGCAGGAGTCCAATCAATTGGTCTGGAGCTGGTGAACGTTCACTCTTAGGCCCTGACATTGTTAAGGAGGCCGAAGAGAAAGTTCGCATCATTCGTGACAATCTGAGGATTGCTCAATCTCGTCAGAAAAGCTACTATGACAGCAAACACAGGGACATGGTTTATGCACCTGGAGACAAAGCATATCTCCGTGTAACTCCCCTCAGAGGCACTCATCGTTTTGGTGTCAAAGGAAAGCTTGCACCAAGATATATTGGTCCCTTCAACATTCTCTCAAGGCGTGCAGAAAATGCCTATCGTCTTGAACTTCCAGAAAAACTATCCAAGGTGCACGATGTGTTTCACGTGTCACAGCTCAAGAAATGCTTCAAAGATCCAGGTCGTGCAGTTGATCATGATTCCATTGATCTGCAAGAAGACCTCTCTTATGAAGAGCACCCTATCCGTATTCTCGATGAGACCGAGCGCAAAACTCGCAACAAGAGCACCAAGTTCTTAAAAGTGCAGTGGTCTCATCATTCCGATAAAGAGGCAACGTGGAAGACCGAAGAGGATCTTCGCAAGAAGTATCCGGACCTTTTCTCTTCTCAGTAGGAATCTCGGGGCGCGATTCCTTCAAGGGGGGGCGTTTTGTAACATCCCAAGTATGAAAAACAACCCTACAATGCTTGCTCCTTGTTTAATTTTAGTTTGCATCATTCCATCATGAGCATTGCATTTGATTTCACTTGTTTTCCATTTGAAATTCAAACTAAATTTCAAAATTTGGTTCATACTTGGTATGTTCCAATGTTTCAAAATAGTTTCCAAACAGTAACAATTCAAATGTTACCAATAAACTTGAATTTCCAAATAATTAACCTGGTTAAATATTTCAATATTTCATATATTGCAAAATTCACGCAAATTCTCTTAAATTTCAAACAGCAACAAAAATTTAAAATTTTGAAAAATAAAAGTTTGCACAACTGGGCTTTTGCAATAAATAACTAATAAAAAACATCACCAAAAATTTTCAACCCCAAAAACCCTATTCTTTTTTCCCTCTTTTCTTTCCTACAAAAATAAGGTGAACAAAAAAAATAGAAACAGAAAGCAAAAAAAAAGGGGGGGGCAGGCCAGCCCAAGTGGGCTGAGCCCACCACAACCCCCAAGGCCCATGCCCCTCACGACGTTGTCGTCTTCCTCCTTTGTACGGAGACAGAGGAGGGGAGACCTCCCCCACCCTGCAGGAGCTCACCTGCTCCACCTCCTCTATTTCTACCCCCTCTCCCCTCCGAACCCTAACCTCTCTCCCTTCCTCCTCCTCAAGCCGCCGCCATTTCCCTCTTCCTTCCTTCTCCTTTTTCTTCTGAAGATTTTCTGTACTTCCTGTAAACCTCCATGGCCGGAACTTGAGCTCTCCACCGCCGCTGCTATGCTCGCCGCCAAACCTCCGCGACGGTGGGAACGGAAACCCCGCGGACTCCTCTCCCTCCTCGCTTCCTCGACGAGGCCCGGGAGGCCGCGGATCGCCGCCGCCAAGCCTCTATCGCCGCCGGCCAACACCGACCGCCTCTCCTTCCCTGTCGCCGCTCCCGATCGAGCCCGCGGTGAGCACGCCCTCGCCCCTGTCTCTCTCTCCCTCCTACCCCTCCGCACGCACGGCCACCACACGCGCCCACGCCCGCGCGCGCAGCGGCCCTCGCACGCCGGCAGCCGCGGTCGCCGTCCGTTGTCTCCTTCCGATCGCGTGCAGTAACTGAACGTATGTTCAGTTTCGTCAGGCTTAAAGTCGGGAGCCTTACCTCAAAACCATGCGCGTCCTCCATCTATCACAAACCGATCCGCACCCCACTGGTTGCGCCCCGCGCGCGCACGCCCGCGGTCGTGGGATCGAATCCCCCCCCCCCCCCCGCGCTGAGATAAAAACCCACCTTTTTTATTTTACAGATCCAGATCCAATCCCTATTTCGCACACAGGTCCCTGTAACTATTTTCTAGGTCCCTGGTTATTTTAATAAACCATAAAAATGCTTAAAACTTTGTAATTTAATAACTTTTGCTAGGAAACTCAAAATACAAAACTTTCAACATGAAAACCACTCCATTTTAAATGATTTACCACATTATCAACTTTATTTCTGTTTTTGAATAATTGAAAATGCTGAAAACATTTATTACTTGTTAAATGCTTTAAATATTGCAAAATTCATAACTTGGGCATAAAAATTCCAACCTCAACAAATAAAATATGTTTTCCATACCAAATTAAATTCTCTACATGTTAACACCATTTGTATACTGTTTTGAACATTTCAAATGGTTTCAAAAATTCAAATTCAAACCACTCTTTCAAATTTGGTCAAATTCATAACTAATTCAAATTTAATTCAAATGGCACATGCAAAATATGTTTTCCATGCAAAATTGAACAAGCTTTCCAAATATAAACTTCGTTTCCTGTTTTGAATAATTAAAATTGGTTCAATAATTTAAATCTTGTTTAAATCATTTAAAATTGCTAAATTAATAACTTGGTCAAACTAAATTCTTTTTGAACATATAAAATATGTTTTCCATTCCATTTTTCATGAACTTTGTAAATATCAACTTTGTGTTCTGTTTTAAATAAATTAAATTGCTGAAAACAACTATTTCTTAATTAATGCATTTAAAATTGTCAAATTGATAACTTGCTCATTTTAAATCCATTTTCAACAAATGAAATATGTATTCCATCTAATATTTGGTGTTCTTTCCAAATTTGAATTTTGTTATCTGTTTTGAACAATTAAAATGGGTGAAAACAATGAGTGTTTGTGTAACTCATTTAAGAAGCCAAATTTCATAACTTAATAAATAATTTTCCAAACTCGGTAAACAACATATCAAATTGAAGCTATTGTTGTTTTCTTATTGTTTTCATCATCCATGCATCATTCTAATCAACTTTCACATGATGGTTATTTGTAGATCACTTAATTCAACTTTAAATCTTGGGCCTTTCTATAGGCAACCCAAATTGCATATGGGCCCAAATTAAATATGTTTACCATGTCAACTAGCTTATCATTGATGCATCAATTAAATTGTCATGCATCATCCCATGTTTGTGCATTATGCCATGTTATTGATTGTTTGTCTCACTGCGTTGTTTGTTTGCTTCTTCCCGATTAGACGACGACGTTGAGACAGACGAGGTTTACGACACTACTTCAGAGGAGTTAGCCCAGTACCAGGCTACTGAGTTTGCAGGCAAGTATTCACTCACATGAACCATTGTGTCCTTTCCATACTGGATACCGATACTTTCCGTTGTCTAATCTGCTAGCCTTAAGATTCGTTGCTTGTGTTCCGATCCTATCACATGTTATCCTGTAACCCTGATATAGCCTCACCTCCACACCTATAACCCTGTTGCTTGTTGCCTGTGTCTTACTAGCATGCTTAGGGTTGTTTATGCTCGAGTCTGATGTCCGTTATTTCTGTTACCATATTTATTATGTTCTGGGGGCTCGATGTTTAAACAACAATCTATTAAGGTTTGAGGTAATGCTAATTTGATGATAAGGCACCGGCAGGAGGCCGGGTATGGTTTTGAGGCCTGCTAGTGTCGAACTCAGGAAAAGTTCTTGTCCCGTGGATCCATGTTGAGCGCGCTAACCGCATGTGGGAAGCGTGTATGGGCGCCCCCCCCCCCCGCAACTCTGATTCGATTCGCATCTCGTCCAAATCTCCACACTTAGTTCGGTCTTTCCATTTGATGCACGCATATGCAGGTACGAACCCTCGGCGCCAGGGTGGAACTTTTGTAGTCGGCATTTAGGGCGGCGTGGTCTTCCAGTGCTATGAGGGTCCCCCTTTTCTTCGTGGGGGCTCGATTAGCCGCGCACGCACAGCACGTGGTTCTTTGGGCTTGATGCGAAGAAGAGTTGGGTTGTGTTGAGTGTTTCGCTTGGTGGGTTTGATCCCCGTCTGGCGGGATATTCTTACGTGTACGGCCAAATTGGTGCACCCCTGCAGGGTTAAATCTTCTCGAGAAGCCGTGTTATCCGCGGTTATGGATGACTTGGTGATAGGGCTGGCTAATAAGGATTAGACAACTTACACCTAATTAATAATAATTTGACTAGTAATAGGCTTATTGACACAATAACTTGAACCTTCATTAATCCAACTGTGTGGGTTATCCTCGGATTGCTTCTTTGGATAAGGGGCGAGATCCAGGATGGGTTTGTTTGAGGTTAGTGGTAGTTGGTTCCGATGCGCTATCTTATCCCTTTCTTTTAGCCGAATGTTGTAGCGTGTCTCTGCAGTTGGTTAGAGCAGCCCGCTGCCGCACCTTTGTATCACCTATCTTCCGTTGAACCCAAGACATCTGTACTTGGTGTTGACGGGTACACTTTGGTATCTTGTGCGTCTTGCTTGCCAGGACTCGTCTGTACTGGCCCCTTTGGGGCTGCGTGTTCTGCAGACTACGTTTCCGAGGATCCCCATGGTGGCTACTACGTGGAGTATGACGAGGCTGCAGACGAGTAGATAGCGGACCCGGGCAGGATCTGAGACTTCGTGGATGGGCTCCGTACTTTTCGTTTCCGGCCTCTTAGGCCTATTTGGATCTTGTCTGTACTCAGACACTTTGGATGCTTCCGCTGTGTTGTAATGATGACTTGTTGGGACATATGTCCTCTGCATGATTGTATTTGCTATCTCTGCTCTAGTGAGAGCTAGTTGCCACTTATTTCTATTTCTTTGTGTCTTAGAGATTTGTTGTGATATCACTTGTTCAAATGCCGTTGACGTACCATGTGTGTATGTTCTGAAGTACGTCAATGGAAGTATTCGGATTTCTATGGGATGGTTTGCGCAGACGATGAATAGTAGAGGTTGGTTGTCACACGTATACGTGTTGGCCTACTCGTAAGAGGTGCGGGTGCAGGTAGGCCCCGTAATCCAATCATCTACCGTTTAGCGGGCTGTGAGTATCCTCTAGAAGTCCGGGTGCGACACTGCTCCTTCGTTTTTTTTGGACCCGTCAAAGTACATTATCCAGTTGCTCGTGTATTCAGGCGGTCCGGGCGTTTGTTGCTCTGTCCACTCACTTAGGAATTCCACGAGTACCTGGGATTTGACTGCATTGCGCCCTGCATAAGTGATGTCCCAAGCGCCCAGCTCAATGCTCCATTTGGCTATTCTTCCGGATGCCATAGGGTTGTTCATGATTGTCCCGAGTGACGCATCATTAACCACTGTGATGGCGTGTTCCTGGAAATAGTGCTTAAGCTTTCGGGCTGTAAGAACAACTCCATATGCGAGCTTCTGGTAATGAGGATATCGTTGCTTGCATGGCGAGAGCACTTCACTGATGTAATAGATCGGTCGTTGGACTCCGTACGCTTTGCTCTCCTCAGGTCGTTCGACTACGATTGCTGTGCTGATGACCTGGTTTGTGGCGGCTAGGTACAAGTAGAGTGGCTCCCTTTCTTGTGGTGTTGCAAGGACGCGCCTGCTTTGCAACGATCGCTTCAAGTCTGCGAACGCTTGTTTAGCTTCTGGTGTCCACTCGAATTTGTCCGTCTTCTTCAAGACTTGTAGAAGGGTAACGCTTGCTCTCCCAATCGGGCGATGAACCTGCTCAGAGCGGCTAGTCGCCCTGCGAGCTGCTGGACTCCGCGTAGATTGGTTGGCTCCTTCATAGTCAAGATTGCTTGTATTTTCTCTGGGTTGGCTTCGATGCCTCTGGCGGATACCAGGTACCCGAGAAGTTTTCCTGCTGGAACGCCAAAGACGCATTTTGTCGGATTGAGCTTGATCCTGTATGCGTTGAGGGCGTCGAATGTTTCTCTAATCTCCTCGAGGGGTGTGTCCTCAACTCGAGTCTTGATGACAATGTCGTCAACGTACACTTGTACGTTCTTGCCAATGAACTTGGCGAGGCATTTTTGCATGTAGCGCTGGTATGTTGCGCCTGCGTTCTTGAGCCCGAAGGGCATTGTCGTATAGCAATATACACCGTGTGGTGTGATGAATGCTGTCTTTTCTTCGTCCTCCCGTTTCATCCGGATCCGATTGTAGCCCGAATAGGCGTCCAGGAAGGAGAGGCGTTGACAGCCTGCCGTAGAGTCCACGATATGGTCGATTCGCGGGAGGGGGAAGTTATCCTTGGGGCAGTGCTTGTTTAACGACGTGTAGTCGATGCATACCCGAAGGATGTCCGTGTTCTTCTTGGGGACTAGCACAGGGTTTGCTAACCAGGTGGATATCTTTATCTCCCGGATGAAATTTGCTGCTAGCAATCTGTTTACGTCTTCTCCAAGCGCCTTCTGCTTGGGTTCTGAAAATCGTTGAGTAGTCTGTTTGATGGGTTTGGCATCTGGAAAGACTTCGAGTGAGTGCTCGACAAACTACCTGGGTATTCCTGGCATATCTGAGGGCTGCCAGGCAAAAATTTCCCAGTACTCACGGAGGAGTTCGACGAGCGCGCTTTCCTATGCTTGCGAGAGGGTGGTTGAGACCATCGTTGTCTTCGCAGAATCTGTCGGGTGCACTTGATGCTTTCGGGTGTCACTGTTAGCGCTGAACTCTAGCTCAGGCGCGTTTTTCTTCGGGAGGGGCATCACAGAGTGATCCGTGGTTTTTGCTAGCTCTTGAAGTTCTTCTTGCATCCCGAAAGATTTTGCGATCTCATTGAATTCAATGTCACACTTGTTGGATTTCTGAAAGTCTTCGTCGATGGTGATCACACCATATTCTCCAGGTAATTTGAGCTTCAGGTATGCGTAGTGTGGTACTGCCATGAATCTGGCGAACGCTGTTCGACCAAGAATGGCGTGGTACTGTGAAGGCCAGTCGACGACTTCGAAGTCGAGGAATTCTCTTCTGTAGTTACTTTTAGTGCCCAGCACAACTTCTAGGTTGATTGTTCCGAGTGGACGGATTGCCTTTCCCGGAACTATCCCGTGGAAGGATGTTTCTGATTCCGCAAGGCCGTCCAGGTTCCTGTTCATCCGAAGGAGTGTATCCGCGTAAATAATATTGATGCCACTGCCACCATCCATGAATACGCGGGCCAAGTCGTAGTTGCCAATCTGTGCTTGGATGACGAGGGCGGCGTGTCCTGGTCGATAGACTCGTGGTGGATGGTCTTTCATCGAGAATGTGATCGGCTGATCTGCCATCTTCAAATACTCGGGCTTTGTTGGCGGAGTCTGCACAGCCATGCACAACTGCCTTGTGTTAGTCTTTTGAGCTTTGCGGGATGGACATACCATCTGGATCATTGAGAGTTGCCCTGCCGGATTCGGGTATGCATTGGCCCCGGAGTTTTGTGCAGGTGGTGCTGGCAGTGCAGCCAATGCCATGTTTGGATTTGTTGGTGGAGGTAGGGGTTGTGGCGGCTGGAATCCTTGGTGGCCTCCTCCTGGAAGTGGTGGGTAATTTTGAGTGGCTGTGGATCTTTTTCTTGCGAGGGCTTCCGATATGTCAATAAACTTTCGGCAATCCTTAAGAAGGTGTGTTGCCTTAGTTTTTCCCGTGCGCTTATATGTAAATAGATGTAGCGAGCAGTATGCATCGAGGTCTTCCTCGGGAGATTTTTCTTCAGCCTTTGGTCTCCACTCGCGATTCCCACGGCGACCGGAGTCGCGACTTCGCGTGAATTCCGCCGCTACCAGCTCCTCTCGATCCTCGTGATCATAATATTTCCTCCTTTCCCTTCGTCCATGGTGGTCTTCATCGTGCGCAGGTGATGATGCTCTCTCGTTGCGCACTGCGTCTTCTCCGTTAGCCCATTTTTCGGCTATGATCATTAGCTCTCCAATAGTTTTGGGTGCAGCTCTGCCTAGTTCTTCTCTGAAAGCAGTTCTTCGGGTGCCTTTCGCGAAGGCTTCAATCGCCACTTCTTCCGAGATGGTTCCCGCAGTGTTCCTGAGCGTGGTCCACCGCTGAATATATTCGCGGGTAGACTCGCCACTTTTCAGCTTGCATGCTCGCAGTTCTTCAATGGTGGCCGGCCTCTTGTAGGTCGACTGGAAATTTTTGCAAAAGTCGCGGTGCAAGTCATCCCACGATGCGTAACAAGATCTTGGTCTTCTTTCCAGCCAGCTGCAGGCCGCGCCAACGAGATGCAAATTGAGATATTGCATAGCTGTGTTCTTGTTCCCATGTTGGCATTTTACTGCCGTGAGGTAATCTCTTAGCCATTGAGAGGGCTCGAGTGAGCCGTCGTACTTTGTCACTTCCGTGCTGAGCTTGAATCTTCTGGGTAGAGGCGCCTCGCGGATGCTGCGGGCAAAGCAGAGCGCACCGTAGGTTTCGTCATCCGAGGAGCTGGATGAAGAGCGCTCGCGATATCGCGAAGCCCTTGCCTTATCTACCTTATTTTGTGCGATGTCAGATCGCGCGTCATGTCCTGGCCGGTCGCGGTCGGCGTCCTTCCTTGGCTCCTTGCTTCGTTTTCGCGAGCGGCTGCTGTGATGTCGCGAGCTTTTGTCTCTCAGGCTGCCTTCGCTGCTGCTTCGACTGTCGTCACGGCGCCGGGCTTCTTTTCCTCGCCCACGATGCGGTGACCTGTCCCTTCTTGGCGAAGAGCTCCTATGTTTGCGGGACGCTTCTTTCTCCTTCTCCTTCTCTTTCTCCTGTTCCTTCTCCAGCTGCTCTGCGGCCTTCTTGCGGTCGTAGGAGGCGAGCCTTGCGGCTGCCAGTCCTAGTCCCTTGCGCACTTGTTTATACTGCTCCGCCCGAGGGTCACTTTCCGTCGGTTGATTCATCTGCATGTAAGTTGCTGCGGCTAGAACCGCGGCAGCGGGAGTTTGCGGGTAGACGTTGCCGTCGTCATCGACTCGCATGAGAGAAGGAGTGATCGACCTGCTGGTCCCGGCTAGGGATTCGATGTTCCTGGATGTAGATGCGTGCCCCTTCCTCGTGGGTCGGGTTCCGACCGAGGGTGTTAGGGACAGCCCAGCTCGTCTTTGACTTGACTCATCCGCCGCTCTTCTTCGGCGGGCCAAATCTATCCGAGCGTCTTTGATGGTTGCGGCTGCTCTCACTAGGTGATAGTGGTAGGCAACCATGTCTTCGTGTGATGCTCCGGCTGCGGGTGGTTTGCTCGTTCGCATAGCCTCCTTGGCTCGGTCCCAAGATCCCCGCGAGACGCCGATTATGTTGCGCTCTGCCGCGCTATGTTCCGTTTCCGGGGTTTGTTCCGATCCTGCCATACAGACTTGAGCCAGTCGAGGCTCGTGTGTCCTAGGTGTAGATCGGAAGTCTCTTTGAACTCTTGAAGGTTCCTCTGTCGAGAGGGTATGGTAGTCGTTGGCGTTGAAGCGGACGGACTCGCCGCTCTTCTCCAGATGACGGCGCGAGTCGACGGCTTCAAATTCAGATTCTGATTCTTCCGAGAAGTGGAGGATTCCGTCTCTGTTGGTCACGAACTTCAGGCTCCCGAACGTCAGGGTGACGCTCCTCTCCAGATCCTCGAATATCGGGCGTGATTCCGGCGAGTGAGGTGTGACCACGACAGATCCGATCCGTATAGGATTGTTCGGAGCCGTAGTCGATGGTTTCCAACGGAAGTTGGTTGTCGATGAAGCCGAAGATGCCGGTGATCCAGCGCCCGCCGTTCCCACATACGGCGCCAATTGTCGAATCTCTGACTCTACAAATCCCTTAGGTGAACTTATCGGGTTTCGAATAGGAGAACCCATGAGCGCTGGTGGAATCGTCGGCTAGACAGGGGGCGAGATTTACCCAGGTTCGGGGCCCTCGTAGAGGTAAAAACCCTTACTCCTGCCTCTGTCGATCTGTATTAATCGAGTAGATCGGTTACAATGGTGGTGGCTCGAGTCGAGAGTATGATCTCAAACTCAAGGTTTTGGTGTTGCGGTGTTGCTTAGTCCTCTACCGGTGGCTCTCCTGGCCTTATATAGGTGGCCAGGTCTCAAACCCTACCCAGAGAGGACTCGAACTCTAACCTTAGGTCGGTTACAGGTTTCCTAACCTATCCTGCAAGACAGTCCGGGTGGGCTTTGCGTGGGCCTTCTGGAATACTCCAAGGGCTCCTCTTCTTGGGCCTTGACCATGGGCCTGAGACGGGATGTCCTTACCCGCAGGGTCTAGGATCTATATCTTCGTCAAGCACAGTGAAGAGAAGATATTTATGCATTCAATTATGTTATCATTGTCGAGAGTGTTCACTAGTGAAAGTAGGATCCCTAGACCTTGTTTCTAAGCATTGAAACACCGCTTACATTCAGTTCTGCTACATGTTTGCTTGCTGCCATTTTTATTTCAGATTACTATTGTCACTTATAATCATCCATATCACTTGTATTTTACTCTCTCTTCGCCTAAGTAGTGCACCTATACAACTGACAATTGTATTAGGTGTGTTGGGGACACAAGAGACTTATTGTACCGTAATTGCAGGGTTGCTTGAGAGGGATACCTTTGACCTCTATCTCCCTGAGTTCGATAAACCTTGGGTGATCCACTTAAGGGAAGCTTGTTGTTGTTCTACAAACCTCTGCACTTGG
Source organism: Alopecurus myosuroides (assembly GCA_028641055.1). Lineage (NCBI taxonomy): Eukaryota > Viridiplantae > Streptophyta > Magnoliopsida > Poales > Poaceae > Alopecurus > Alopecurus myosuroides. The sequence continues at coordinate 313,889,982 of CM054059.1, read as the reverse complement.
AGGCCCAACATTGTCTACAAGAATAGAAGCGTGCGTAGACATCACCCACCTATTGACAAGATGCCATAGAGCGAGTTCCTGTTTTCTGCTGTTTTTTATTTCAGAAAAGTTGTTCTAGAAATATTCTTGTAATTGGACGAAACAAAAGCCAAAAGTCTTAGAACTACCGACACGTCAACGGAGTCCAAATGAGACCTGAAGGGGGTCAGAGGAGGAGCCACACCATGGGTGGGCGCGGGTCCCCCTAGTCACGCCTGCAGGTGGTGTGGGCCCCTCGGGCGCCCACCTCCATCGCCCTTTCGCCTATAAAGTCCCCCCCCCCCCGACGCATAAACCCTAAATATATTAGGCTCCTTCCATGAAAAGTTCCGTAGCTCCGCCGCCCCACCGACAAGTTTTGGGGGACGGAAATCTTTGTTCCGTCACCCTGCCGGGACGGAGAAGTGCCCCCGGAGCCATCTCCACCGACTCCACTGCCATCTTCCTCGCCGTTTCTGTCTCCCATGATTAGGTGGGACTAGTTCTCCCTGGGGCTGAGGGCTCTACCGGTAGCTATGTGTTTCATCTCTCTCTCCCATGGTGTGATATGTATGTGATTTTGAGCTTTGTAATCCAGTTGAATAAGTAGATGTTACTCTTCATCTGTCATGCTACTCGAGTGGTTTTGTTATGAGATCTTCGTAGAAACATTGATCATGGTGTAATGGTGACAGTGTGTGCACCGTGTGGTTTAGCATGATATTTATATTTTGTGTTGGATGACCCTATGAAATTGTGGTGTTTGTTTGGAACCATCTAGGTCTCATGGTGATAGCCTGGGGATTATCTAGATGGGGAAATCCAAACCCTAAGGAGTGCTCTTATAGCCGTAAGCAATGATTGGTGTTTTTTATCCGACCGGAGAGTTGTTCGGGGTAGCATAGTGAAGAGATGATATTTATGCATTCAATTATTTTATTATTTTTGAGAGTGTTCACTAGTGAAAGTATGATCCCTAGGTGTCACACCCCAGTTTTTGGAACCTTGTACTGTAGTTCAAGGAGACAAAAATGTGGGGCAACATTTTTTTTCACAACATGTTTGTTTGAACCAACATGTGTATATGACAATAGCCATACATGCAATACAAGTTTTGTTTCATTTGAAAAACCAATACAAACAATTTTCATGAAAACACCTATATATTTTTCCCTGATGTTTTCCCTGATGTGACTTGAGTGATTTTGATTCCAAGACTTGGATCATGCTTGTTTGCATATTGAATTAAACATTTAATCTTGTTGGATCCAATAAAACAAAAATACAAAATGATTTATGGAATTTTTCTTCTAAGTATTCTATTGAAATTATTTCCTAAAAATATAGACAAGTACCTGTTTTCCACACTTGTTTTCACTAGGCTATAATATTCCATTTTGTGTTTTCTTGACTTGTATTTGTTCCTTGATATATGGACTACAAATCCATAAGCTTGGTTTGAATTTTGGAATAATAAAAACAATCTTTTGCTTGTTGTTTTTGTGGAAGAAAAATAAGACATAATAAGACATTTTTAGAAACAGAAAAACCAGAAAGTACCTCCTTTTCCACCTTGTTTTCATAGCCTTACACTATTCCCAAAAAAATTCAAAAGATATTTCTGAAAGCTTAAAACATGTTTAACAATATCCAACTTTGAAAAAAAAATGGAATTTATTTTACCCTTGAAAACAGTGTGAACTTTCTGATGTTTTTAACTGTTTCCAACACTTAGAAATTTTTCTAAGTCATTGTTAACTGAATTTCTGAATTTTTCAGAAATAGTTGTTTTACAAAACTTGGACAAATGTTTTCGATTACTTTTGGTTCAAATTTTGAAATTCCACTTTGCCAAAATGTTTCACTATAGTTTGTACTTCACATTGGATACCTTGGCTTGCTTCTAGATGGTCAAGGGAGAGACAGAGCTTGTGAGGAAAAGTAGGGGCAGTGAGAGGAGTGGCATGGCATGGGCACACAGTGCCATGGCCACTGTGGCCATGCCTTGGCTTTTCCAACCTCCAAAAGTCTCCTAGAAGTTGCCCCGACCACACCACACCCCATTGACGTCACCTCAGCTCGTGCACGTCGCAGACATGCGCCAGGACCCGCAAGCCCATGCCCCATGCTGCCGCGACTACAAGCCCCCACTCACCCAACCCTCTCTCCAGTGTACTCCCACACCTCCCCTCACTCACCCCTACCCGAAGAAACGAGCCCGCGAGCCTCCACGAGCGCGCCCGAGCTCAAACTTCACTGCTGGACACCGTGAGCCACCCGAGGTGGTGCTCCTCAAACCAGCCCCTCCCATAGCTCGTATTCACCACCTTTGAGATCCCCGTGGCCATACCAAACCCCGTAACTCCTCCCCATGCTCTCGTTCGTGCAGATACCCTGCCGCCGCGGGTGCTCTGTCGTGCGCCACCTCCAGGAGCCACGCCATCGCCTAAACTCCGCGCCCCTCGACAGCCCAGACACACTACTACATCCTCGACGCCGCGCCGCCCCTTCCCATTGCCCCACGGTGAGGATCTCGCTGTCGCCGTTTCCCCCGTTCGCCTCCGGTGAGAGAGAGGAGAGGGAGAGGAGAACGACGCCCGTGCGTTGTTGATCTCTTGATCAACGGGCCATGTTGAACCCCGCGGTTTCCTGCGCCTGTGCCGCGCCGCGCGTTGGCGCGTGGGCCATTTTAGCGCTTAGATGGGTCGCGCCTATTTTGGCCAGTCCGTGTGCCCAGTTTATTTTTCTTTTAATTATTGGCAGGAACTTGTATGTTTGCTTTGGCTCTATTAAAAATAGTTTTGGTACAAATTATATTCTACAAAAATTTATGGCAGTAGATTAATGTTTTCTTAACCACCTCCGCGTGGTAGACCCATGTGTGCACGTTTATTTTTGCCATAGTATTAAAAGTGCCACCGACTATCTGTTAGGCCATTTTGGGCATAACTTTTTGGATCTGTATCCAAATCTTGCAAATCAAATTGTTTTGAGTAGCTCTTGGATATATCTATCAATAAGACTTTAACTCACATCAAGGAGATTTACTTTTTGGAAATTCTATCTATTTTGGTAAGAGGCCAGTAGGCTTTTCTAGGATTTTTAGAAGGAGTTTAAAAATGATTTTTGTTGTGAATCCAACTGGATGAGTTTGTGTGTGACTAGATCTATGTAATCCTAGCTTGGCATAATTTTTAGAGCCCTATATTATTTTTGGCATGCATTTCTATATACAACACCTTTTCTGTTTTTATTAGATCTTGTGCAATTGTTTGTAAATAAATGTTTGCTTGTTAGAAACTTGTTTCCTAGAATGTGTAGATGATATGCCCTCTGTTATTAGGTTTTTTTCTTGCAATAATAGTATGATAGAAAAGTGTCTGCATGTTTGGAAATCAAATAGAAATAGAAATAGCCTTTTATTGTTTTCTAGTATTTTTATTAAATAGATTGTGTGAGCAAATCTTTCTATGTTTGTTTACCTAAGTTTTTGATGTGGTTGTGTTGAGTCCAGTACCATTTTGGTACTGATATTAGAGTAGTATCACCTCTGTTAGCTTGCACTTTATTTTATAGAAAAGCATGTGTAGCATTTGTTTGTTTATTTTCACTTTGTTGTTTTCACTAGTATAAGTAGTGTGTGATTGCTTTGGTAGATTATTATTTTGTCAAGTAGGGCCAGAGGCTTTGTGACCTCTTAAATTCCTTGGTATATTAGTGGACCCATAACCCACTGGTCCCATTTCATTTTTGGTTAGGGATATAAATCCCCTACCATACACTTGTTTGCTAGTAGCATGTATTTCTATATGAGTGTGTTTTGTATTTTCCACCAAGGAAAATAGTTGTTTGCACTCCTTGTTTTGTGTAAGTGTTTAGTAATAGTTTGTTACTACTAGTATGTTTAGTTGAAGTGCATTTGTTGACATAAAGTTCCCTTGGGAATATCATGTTAAGAAGTTCATGACTACTGTTTTAATTATTTTTGAGTGTTGTTTGCTAATAGAAGTATTTCCTAGTAGTAAGGATTATGTGTGGATAAAATTTACCTTGAGTGGTTTCATTTTAGAAAGTGTTTGTTTTAGCATGTATTGAGTGCATATCTACTGGTTGTTTTAGCATGTCACTTTGATGCTTTTTATTTGATTGTTAGAAAAGCATGATTTCTCAGACTTGGTTGATTCTTGCTAAGTAGTTGTTTTCATAGAATTATTTTATTATATTTTCTTACTAGCATGTGTAAAGTGTATGTGCTGTTAGTAGGTATTTATATTCATGTTTTGCTTGTTTAGGACAATGCATCCTTATAGTGTTGTTTGCTTCTCTAGTATGGCATTAGTGTCACCACTAGATATTATGGGTTTGCTCCATTATTGATGTCTTAGATTTTTATGAGTTTATGATTATCCTAGAATCTTTAGTATGTTTCACTTCCGTTATTATGACATGACTTCTTGAGTTGCTAGTGTCTATAGGTTGTGGAATACTCTATTTCTTATAGCATGCCTGTGTAGCAATCTTTCCTACTAGTATGCTATTAGGGCACTCCTGATATTGTGCTATTTTCTAGCTTTATTATCTCTTGTGATGTTTGTGTTTTTAGAGTGTGTGTTAGGACTTGTTACCTTTGGTTGAGCCACTGGTTTGTTTGGTAATATTTATGAGTGAGTGATTCTTTAGTCTTTGTGTGGACATAAGAATAGTCAGTAACAGCTTATTCATCTGCGGTTTGTTTGCTTTGCTGTTTGGAATCGTTTGAGTGATTACTTTAGTATGAGTATTGTACTTTTTACGGTTGTGGTTAGTAGTATCTTGTTATCTATGCATTATGTTAGTGGTAAACTTGTTTGGTGATGATTGCTTGTGTTCTTGTTAATACCCACTGCCATGGGTATTGCTTTGTTTGATTGGTATTACCTTAGTAGCCTCACCTTTGTGACCACAAGCTATATTTTTTAGCTTCTTAAATATCTTGGTATGAGAGTGTGATGACCCACAAGTATAGGGGATCGCAACAGTCTTCGAGGGAAGTAAAACACAAATTTATTGATTCGACACAAGGGGAGCCAAAGAATATTTGTGAGCCTTAACAAGTGAGTTATCAATTCACCTGCACCTGAAAGTACTTTTGTTCGCAGTGGTGTATCGGTAGTAACAGTTTTATAGTAGAAGCAGTAGTGAAATAATAGCAGCAGTGTTATGAAAATAGCAGCAACAATGTTTGAAGTAAACAACGGAATTAAATATTGTAGGCATAGGGATGGATTAAAGGGCGTTGCATGGATAAGATAGTTCATATAATAATCAAGACATGGGCATTGCAGATAAATAAGATAAAGCATCCAAGCACTAAGTAACCATAGGCATGTGTTCCGTAAATAGTCCTACGTGCTCGCAATGAGAACCTGCACAACATCTTTTGTCCTACCAGCCCGTTTTCAGCGGGGCATCAAGGGAACTACTGGTAATTAAGGTGTTCCTTTTAATAGAACACCGGAGCAAAGCATTAACACTCCATGAACACATGTGATCCTCACATCACAGCCATCCCCTCCGGTTGTCCCAATTTCTGTCACTTCGGGGCCTCGGGTTCCGGACAACAATATGTGTAAACAACTTGCAGGTATGATTAAGAAACAATAATTATCATCGTGATTCAATAACATGTTCAGATCTGAGATCATGGCACTCGGGCCCAAAGTGGCAAGCATTAAGCATAACAAGTTGCAACAATGTCAATAGCACTAATAGAGGATACTAGGCACTATGCCCTAACAATCACGACATTATTACATGAACGATCTCATCCAATCCCTACCATCCCCTTCATCCTACAACAGGGAATTACTCACACATGCAAGGGGGAAACATGGATGGTCGATGGAGAGGCGTTGGTGATGACGATGGCGATGATCTCCTCCAATTCCCCGTCCCGGCAGGGTGCCAGAATGGAGTTTCTGATCCCCGAATCGAGGTTCGGGATGGCGTCAGCGCTCTTTGTGTTTCTGTGGAAGGCTATTTGTAGTCGAAAGGGGAGCCCGAGAGGGGCTCTGGGTGGCCCACACCCTATGCTGGCGCGGCCAAGGGGGGTGCGCCAGGGGGTGTGGCCACCCTGTGGCTCCTCTCCTGGCCCCTTCTGGATCTCGGGGTCTTCTGGTGTGAAAACACCAATGGGGTCTTTTCTGGGCAATTTCCCGAAAGTTGATTTTTTTGCACAAAAACAAGACACCAAGGTAATTCTGCTGAAAACAGCGTTGGTCCGTGTTATTTGTATTCAAAACACACAAGTTTAGAGGAAAACAATAAGAAACGTGTTCGGAAAAGGAGATACGTTTTTGACATATCAACTCCCCCCAAGCTTAGCTTATTGCCTGTCCTCAAGCAATTCAGTGACAACTGAGTGCAATAAAAGACTTTTACGAACACATTTGTTTCATGTGATGTAAACATACTCACTATATGGTCAAATACTTAATTATGCTCATGATAAGATACATGCAAGATACTGTCACTTAATAGCTATACAGACCATGAAGAGATAACACCATATTAATAATAAACAACATGAAGCATAACTATTTGCAAGATTGTAATATTCATAAAAAGGATCTAATGAAGTGGTATCTCGCTTGCTCTTAAGTGTGGGGCAAAACATAAATGCCAGGGCACCTCTGAAATTCAAGGGAAGACTAGAAGTAAAGATATCAAAGATACAAGTATCAAAGTTATACCACAATCAACCGTGCATTGGGACAAACACTAAGAATGACCATTGTGCTCTCAAGAAAGTGCTCAAAGAATATGGCGGAGACTCAACATAAAAGTAAAAGTTAGGCCCTTCGCAGAGGGAAGCATGGATCACTCATGTGCTAGAGCTTTTTATTTTATTAAACAGAGGTATTGAAAACATTTTGAGAGAGGTGTATGCTTATGTCAACGAATGGTAAACAGACAATACAGTACGTCACAAGCCAACTGGATTCACAAGAGCGGTTACCATGTGAAGGACGCATCTGGGTAGAAGGTCATCCATCTTTCTCTTTCGTTTACACAATTATGCTTTGACTGATAAATCAGCGGCAAAAAGAGTGAAGAGAATTTGTGTGTATTAATTTGGGGCTGGGCACCCCGCTGTCAGCTCTTCTATCATTTGGATAAGCGGATGAAGCCACTAGTCCAGGGTATGAAATCCAATCAACAAGTGAGATAAAGATTCTCTATTTACGTCCTCATGAGCTATAACAGGGGCACAAAACAGGAATAATTTTTAGCAGGTTTTAAAGGTAGCACATGAGCAATTTACTTGGAGTGGTGGTTAAATACCACATATAGGTAGGTATGGTGGACACATTTGGCAAACTTTGGTTTTAGGGAGTTGGATGCACGAGTAGAGCTCATACTCAGTACAGGTGAATGCTAGCAATAGACAGGGAGCGACAATCAAGAGAGCAACAACAATCATAATCATGTTTGTGACAAACTAAAATTAACTGAGGCATAAAATTGATACTAGAGCTCTGAGGAAAAATAAATCATCCAGGCTTATTAAGTTTTTGTTTTCAGTCTTAGCATGCGTGAGCATATGCCAAGTCGATTCAAATGAAACAGTCAGAGGAGGCTACCGCAATGTCATACCCTTCTATGAATAGAACAATGCAAACAAATATTTATATGACAGGTCATTTACCATTAATAAATTGAAACAAAACATGAGAGAGCACGAACTATTAAGCGGCCATTAAGTCACATATATCTTATACGAACAAACTAAGCATGCTCACATAGATGGATATATGTACAAAAATGAAAGCAAATAGAGTTCATACCAGCCTCTCACCACAACTTGAATTATCGTAGATCATCATTATTGCTCTTCACTTGTGGCTCGAATAATATATAATGAAAACCAAGCTCCAATGGAGTCACGGACGACTGTTGAACTCTGCAGCAACTTTACAAAACCAAAGAAGAACAACAAATATTTTTGGGGTTTTCAATTAAAGCACGAACAAAAGAGAACAAGCAAACAAACAAACCAAACAAAATATTTTTGGGTTTTTGAATATTAAACTGCAACTAAAAAATAAAGCAAACCAACTAAAGAAACAAATAGAGAGAAACAACAGAAATATTTTTGGTCTTTTTGTGTTTTGGAAAACAAGGACAAAACAATAAAAACAAAGAGGAATAAGAGAAACGAAAACAAACGAAAGAAACAAAAAGAAGCGAAAGAAGAGAAAGAAACGAAAAGATGGATATACAAAGAACTGACCGAACATGATATATATATGAGTGTGATGTCGGTATACCTCCCCCCAAGCTTAGGCTTTTGGCCTAAGTGGATATCAATCAAAGCACGGGAAATATCCCCACTTCGGTGGGTCGTCCCTCGCGTGGTCGTACTCGGGCGCCCAAGAAGAAGATGAAGCAGCTAGCGCATAGTCATAACCAGGGTGCTGGTATGGAATCCCCCTGGCGTCGTAGGGCTGGACGAAATCACCATCGTCCCCCTCGTCGGCATCCTCCCCTTGCTGGGGGTGATGCTCAAGGCATGTGTCCAGCTCACTCTCAGAAAGCTCCCATCCTTTCCTGTTATTAGGATTAAACAAAAGAGGTGCATGCAAAAATACTTCCCTAACATTTTTAACAACTGTCCACCCGGATCATTTGGAGAAAGTTAATTCAAAAGATAAATTATGTAAGTGAGCATGGGTAGAAAGAAACTTATGTTGAACCGTGGAAACAAGATTAAGCCTCTCTATACGAAATTGCAAGTCTAGAGGGTGTGGCTCCAAACCATGCAAAGCTAGCAAGCGCGAGGCAATAAGACCGCCACAAACTCCGCCCTTCTCACGGTTATGTGAGAGATGGTAAGCAATCAAAGTGCCAAAATTATAAGATCTATCACATCTTAAGGAGGCTGCAATAAATGCCAAATCATATACATATAGCTTGCTAGCAGTTTTTCTAGCTAACACCCATTTAGAAATAAAGTAGGCAAAGTATCGAATGCTAGGGAGTTGAATTTCACGAATTTTACCACTCTCCCCTGTGAAGCTTCTGCCTTGGAAAATCTCTCCATATAAATCCAGTAGTGGTTTGGGCTGCCCACTTATCTTCTCACAAGACCCCCACTCAGGTACCTTAATAGCTGCACAAAAAACACTAAAAGGCAGGCTCACAGCTTTATTGTAAATTTTATAATGGACCATTGGGTTAGTTGGAGACCATTTAAAACGAAAATCCTGCACCATAGACATAGTTAGTTTAACATATTGGATAGGCTCATCCTCAATGAACGGTCCAAGCCTGCATTACGCACTAAAGTGTTAAAATCATGCAAATTTTCGTAATCCCCATGAATTCCTGACACGGGTAGATTGATGGAAAAACCCTCTCTTCGTGGTGCACGAGCATGACCTCATTTACCTCCAACTCATGCTGGTTTAGTTGATAAGCATTGTGCTCGATCTCTGAAATTTTTCAACATGCATCATAAAAATTAATTTCAAGCAACTATAAGGTGGAGACTACCATAGGGACTTATATGAGAGCTAAACATACATCAAAACTATATTATTTCTATTCAAATCAAGCATGCAAACTCACATAAGCTGTCACCTACTGTGGCAAAATACTCAAGAAATACTTCACTAAACAAAATTCTACTTGGATCATCGGAGGTGTCACATACCGGAGATCAAACACACCAAAAATCAGCACAAATGATGGGCTGAAGACGGAGATCAAAAATCCAGAGGAAGAACACCAAGAACATGGGATCCATGAATTTTAAGTTTGGGAGATGAGACAGGAGACTTGGGCAGTGGAGAGAGTAAGTGGAGGGCCAGGGGGCCCACACCATGTGCTGGCGCCACCCGGGGCTGGCCACGCCACTCTGTGGTGTTCCTGACTGGTGGGTCCCCCTGGGGCCTCCCAGGTGGCTTTATGCCTCATTTTTTAAGTAAAAATTTATTATAATTTTTCTGGAAGTTTTCGAGAAACTTTATTTTTGAGGTATTTCCAGAATTTTAATAATTAATAAAAACCGGGAAAATGAAAGTGAAAAAGGTGGAAAACAAAACCAAAACCAGCACTATAGAGGTTCTATGACACTCTAATGGAAGAATATCCAAAGAAAACAAAGGTGGTAGTGGTGAAAACAAAAGTATGGGTGGTGAAAACATGCATAACTTCAGTAATCAGGGTGAAAACATCATGAAAACATGCATAAAGATGGTGGAAAACATGATTGTACTCAAGTAGCAATGTGATAACATAATTAAACATGTTGAAAACATAACTGGGGAAGGTGAAAACATAGTCAAAACATTGCCTGTTTCATTTAAAATCATTTTGTTAACAAGGGTGATCAAGTCTTGCTACCAAAATAATTTTATATGAAACAAAACTTTGTTTCTCACTAAATACTCATGTTACCTCAACCTTGATAGACATAGTACCAATCATAGTAATTTCATATTCTTTGGGTGGCTTTGGAATAGGACAATAAAATTCTCCAATCTTGATGGTCTCAATATTTTCGATGGAATTTAGACCATGTTTTGTATTAATCTTCTTGGGAAAATAAACAGTGTGCTCTTTATAATTAAAATTAAAAGTAACTTTTCCTTGATTGCAATCAATAACATCCCTTGCAGTATTAATAAAAGGTCTCCCAAGAATAATAGACATATTATCATCTTCAGGCATTTCCAACACAACAAAGTCAGTTAATATCAGACAATTATTAGCAACTTGAACATGAACATCCTCACTATACCCACAGGAATAGCATTAGACTTATTAGCCATTTGCAAAGATATATCAGTTGATATAAATTTTTCTAGGAGGAGTCTTTTATAGAGAGTAAAAGGCATGACACTAACTCCGGCTCCTAAATAACACAAAGTAGTTCTAACATAATTGTTTTTAATAGAACAAGGAATAGTTGGTATACGAGGATCTCCAAGCTTCTAAGGAACCTTGCCATTAAAAGAGTAATTAGTAAGCATAGTGGAAATTTCCTCATTAGGAATCTTCCTTTTGTTAGAGACAATATCTTTCATATATTGCGCATAAGGAGACAATTTAATAGCATCAGTTAAAGAAATTTGCAAGAACAAAGGTTTCATCCATTCACAAAACTTGTTATAATGTTCTTCTTCCTTAGATTTATGTTTCTTATTAGGAAAAGGTATTGGTTTTTGTACCCAAGGTTCTCTCTCATTACCATGTTTATTAGCAATGAAATCCTCCTTAGTATACTTTGCAGTATTAGTTTGCTTTTTTAGGTTCAGCTACAGGTTCTTCTTTATTAGAAGCATCATTCTTTTCATTACCACTTTCAGTTTCAGCATCACGGATAAATATCTATTAGGATCTTTAGCAAGTTCAGAGGATTCTGCAACAGTTTTATGTTTCTTCCTCTTTTTATTCTTAGTATTAATACCATTATTATTAGTTTGCTGAGAATCTTGTTCAATTCTTTTAGGATGTCCCTCAGGATATAAAGGATCTTGTGTAGCAATACCACTTCTAGTTCTTATTTCATAAGCATTTTTTTTCTTTAGAAGCATTAACTAGCAAATCTTTTTACACTTTAGCAAGTTGGTCAATTTGAGTTTGAACCATTTGCAAATGTTTAACAAGCATTTTATCATCATTAGAGGTTATTTCTATAATACCATGCAAATTATCAATAGCTCTAGAGTTTTCCATAAGGTGATTTTGCACTCTCATATTAAAATTATCTTGCTTGATAACATAATTATCAAATTCATCTAAACATTGATCAGGAGGTTTGTTATAGGGAATATCTCTAGTATCAAAATATTGGAGAGAGTGTACCTCAATGGTGGATGAGTGAGGGATTGGCTTACATAATTCTTCTATAGGTGGAAGATTCTTCACATCTTCATATTTAATACCCCTCTCTTTAAGAGATTTCTTGGCTTCTCTCATCACTTCATCATTTAATTCAATCATTCCCCTCTTCTTGGGTGTTGTTGTTGGTGTTGATACTGGAGTAGGAGTCGGCTCGGGCTCAACCATGGTCCAATCATCATGATTTTGGCTTATTTTAGCCATTAATTCCTCAGCTTCTTCTGGAGTTCTTTGCCTGAAAACACAACCAGCACAACTATCCAGGTATGTCCTAGATTCAACAGTTAGTCCATTATAGAATATATCAAGAAGTTTATTATTTTCTAGCTTATGCGCAGGTGTAGTCCTGACTAAAGAGCATAGCCTTGCCCAAGATACAGGCAATTTCTCTCCAAATTAAATATATTTGTAAAGCAGCATGTTGATCACTAGCAGGAAAATATTTATGAAAGAAAACATTAACCAAACCAATAGGACTATCAATAGATCCAGGAGACAAATTGTTAAACCAAGTTTTAGCTTCATCTTTTAATGAGAAAGGGAATATTTTAGTAACAAAATAGCTATGTTTCTTACGATCATCAGAGAACAAACTACTCAAAGAGGAGAGCTCATTCATATGTTTCATAGCACTTTCATTTTCAGTACCACAAAAAGGTTCTTTCTCAATAATAGATATATAAGATAAATCAAGAGAGAAATCATAATCCTTATCCCTAATATTAATGGGATAAGTGGCAAACTTAGCATCAGGAGATAATTTATATTTAACAATACGACCTTCAATAAGACTCATAACAACATCATTATCCTCCATAGAATATATTTCATCAATAAGATCATCATTAAGAGCAATATAGGAATCATCAAAATCATCACTAGGATTCTCTATAAGCTTAGGTGAAACAGGAGGAGTAACAGGATTTTTATCAGGAGTTTCAGTGTTTGCAATATTTTTAGCTTTAGCAATAGTAGCATCTAAGAAAGGACCGAGAGAACCACTCTTATCAAGCACAGTAGAAGCATCATCAAAAGTATTTTCAGATTCAGCAGAAGTAGCATGTGTAGCATGTGGTAGTGTAAGCAGCTTACTCATAACAGACGGTGAATCAAGAGCAACAGAGGTGTTCAGAGTTGTACCTCTTCTTGTAGTGGATGGTAATATAGGAAACTTTCCATCACGAGTCTTACCCATGATGAATGATGGCAGTAGATAATAATACTCTCCGGTGAGCTCGCAAATAAAGCTATGCTCCCCGGCAACGGCGCCAGAAAATAGTCTTGATGACCCACAAGTATAGGGGATCGCAACAGTCTTCGAGGGAAGTAAAACCCAAATTTATTGATTCGACACAAGGGGGCCAAAGAATATTTGTGAGCCTTAACAAGTGAGTTGTCAATTCACCTGCACCTTAAAGTACTTTTGTTCGCAGTGGTTCATCAGTAGTAACAGTTTTATAGTAGCAGCAATAGTGAAATAATAGCAGTAGTGGAATGAAAACAACAGCAACAGTGTTTGAAGTAAACATCGGAATTAGATACTATAGGCATAGGGATGGATGAGCGGGCGTTGCATGAATAAGATAGTTCATATAATAATCAAGACATGGGCATTGCAGATAAATAAGATAAATCATCCGAGCACTAAGTAACCATAGGCATGTGTTCCGTAAATAGTCGTACGTGCTCGCAATGAGAACTTGCACAACATCCTTTGTCCTACCAGACCGTTTTCAGTAGGGCCTCAAGGGAACTACTGGTAATTAAGGTTTTCATTTTAATAGAACACCGGAGCAAAGCATTAACACTCTTGAACACATGTGATCCTCACATCACAACCATCCCCTCTGATTGTCCCAATTTCTATCACTTCGGGGCCTCGGGTTCTGGACAACAATATGTGTAAACAACTTGCAGGTATGACCAAGAAACAATAATTATCATCGTGATTCAATAACATATTCAGATATGAGATCATGGCACTCGGGCCCAAAGTGGCAAGCATTAAGCATAACAAGTTGCAACAATGTCAATAGCACTAATAGAGGATACTAGGCACTATGCCCTAACAATCACAACATCATTACATGAACGATATCATCCAATCCCTACCATCCCCTTCAGCCTACAACGGGGAATTACTCACACATGGATGGGGGAACATGGATGGTCGATGGAGAGGCGTTGGTGATGACGATGGCGATGATCTCCTCCAATTCCCTGTCCCGGCAGGGTGCCAGAATGGAGTTTCTGATCCCCGAATCGAGGTTCGGGATGGCGGCAGGCGCTCTGTTGTGTTTTCTGTGGAATATGACGAACCCCCTCTGCGTTTTAGGGTTGAAGGCTATTTGTAGTCGAAAGGGGAGTCCGAGAGGGGCTCTGGGTGGCCACAGCCTATGCTGGCGCGGCCAAGGGGGCGCTCCAGGGGGTGTGGCCACCCTGTGGCTCCTCTCTTGGGCCCCTTCTAGCTCCCGAGGTCTTCTGGTGTGAAAACACCAATGGGGTCTTTTCTGGGCAATTTCCCGAAAGTTGATTTTTCTGCACAAAAACAAGTCACCAAGGTAATTCTGCTGAAAACATCGTTAGTCTGTGTTAGTTGTATTCGAAACACACAAGTTAGAGGAAAACAATAAGAAAAGTGTTCGAAAAAGAGATATGTTTTCGACGAATCAGAGTGGTACACCCACGCCACCTATGATGTTTAGGATGTGGAATATGGTTTCTCAACCATATGGATTTCTGGCGATAGTTTTGTACCAGGAGTGTTTGTGAGGAAGTTTTCTCGATAGTTTTTGAGTGATTGCGCTAGTATAAGTTTGCTTGCTATATGTGTTGCTTTGTTCTAGTGATTGCCTTCTTTAGTTCTGAGGGTGTGTCTCTTATTTCTTTTACGGCGTTAGAAAACGAGGAAGAAGAAGAAGAAGAAGAAGGAGTTGTAGAGCTGTGTGTCAAGTTCAAGCTACTTCAAGGCCAGGGACACAAAGAGTTTTAAGGCAAGCCATCCTGATGCTTGCTGTTACTACCCTTATCATTATCTATCATGCATGTTTTACTTCTGAAAGTTTTACAAAACTTTGATATGCAAAAACTATTTTTGAGTGAATACTACTACTATTAATGTTATATAAGATATTACTATGCCAATAGTTGATACTTGGTGTTGCCAAGACCATAGCCACCAGATGGTATTTATTACCACCAAAAGTATAAGTCCCTAAGTGGACACCTTAATATATTATTTTTGCAAAACAAAGGCTTTATTGAAAATCCGGTGGAAGGGCGGAGCCTTATCCACCGGAGGGATGTTGAAGTGGTCATTTTTGGGAAAAAGGTGTTTTACAAAAATGACACATAACCTAGTTTTCGCCGGGCAACCTTTATCGTACTGCCACTCTACCCCAACATGGGTACAGGGCTTAATTTGAAGCTTGTTTTTGTTAGCGTTTGTTCTATATCAATTTTCTATAAGGGTCATCATGCCCTTGAACCGATTGTCGTTAGGAGGGGTATACGGGACATAAAAAGTGTGGGATTAATTTCTCCTCCGGTTGTAACAGTTGCGGCTCCTGCCGAAACGCTGTTAGACAGGTTGCCGGGGAGATTACACCCATCTGAAGAGATAGCCATATTCTAGCTTGAACACAGTGGATGGTTAGGATAAGTTATTTGATGTTCACATATTGTTATTATAGTCCGTGGTTGTTCACGGCGGATGTGCTGGATCTTGTGGAATGTGTACACCTCTGCAGAGTAAAACTATTCTCAATAGCCGCGTCCTCGGATATGGACAGTTGAATGGCCATGTAGCTATCACTGTGTCAATGTTTTCAAAAAGGAGTTTTGAACAAAGAGTTGGAACATGTTAAGTATTGAAAGAAGGAATTTTGTACCAATAAGGTACGGATGAAGAAAAGTCGGAAGTTGTTTTACAAAATTTTTTGCAAAGGAAACCTTCTTTTCTAAACAAAAACTGGAATTTGATTCCAAGAATTTTTGCAAAGAGAAAACTTTCTTTTTAACAAAAGCTTTACAAAACCTCTTGTACATGCAATATCTACAAGAGAAAGAAAACTATATTATTTTCTTTTGAAGTATCTTCTTCAACAAAGATACAAAGGTTGTTTTAAAAATCAACTATGATGTATCTTTCATATATCATGGATAGTGAACCCTATGTATAGCCTACCTACTACACCATATAAGCATATGTGCATTCTATAAGCTTCATGACGGGTGTCTTGCTGAGTACATTCAAACGTACTCATATTGGTTTCGTCTGTGGTATTTACTTGCCAGACTTTGAGGAGGAGCCTCAGAAGGAGATCTACAAGAGTACTGCGTTGTTGGCTTTGCGAACTAGGATCGTCTCCCGTTCAGCAGCCTGTAGGTTAAGGCGTGACTTGGGCTCTACTACGTTGTGTGTGTTTTGTCTTCCGATGTGTGTGTTGTGTGCTTTCCCTACGTGGCAGTTTTGTTAGACTTGGTCATGTGACCATGTCTATTTTGTAAGACCTTTGTGTAAACGTGTAATGGATGTTGTATCTGAATGCCAACTTGATATGTTGTTCACGACTGGTGTGATCTGGGATCGTGAATGTATGCATATCGGAGGTCCTTGACAATGGTTCGGGGGTCCTTACAGAGTTGGTATCAGAGCTATCCTGACCTTAGGAGACCTTAGTTAGCATGGGCGTTAGCTAGTACTCTGAAAAGTTAGTCTATAAAACTAAGTACTAAGATGACTATTTACCAAAATAGTCTACATATTCCATCCCCTCAGTGTTTTTGAAAACTCTACTTATACTAAGTTACCCTTGAGCATCTTAAAATTTTGCACATTGTTGCCTAACTTAAGCTACTTAAAATTTTGCGTAGATGGAAGTTGTCTTCACCGAGTCCTTCCGGCTAGGTATGCATGCACCTTGCTACCACCCTTTTGAGGAGGATTTGATCAAGATGACTCGCCTTATCGGTCGCGCAGTATCCTGAGTTGAAGGGAGCTCAGATTCACCATAATGGACGAGTATTGTCCTGGTTGGTGGTCTGTACCATTCATGCTCCTTTGCTAGCACCGTCAACCCCGGAGATCACTTATGAAGTGAAGGAGAATAGTTGGGAAGATGGTATCCTTAGACTGATGCAGATGACAATCACAAAGCTCGTGAACTTCTTTGGCAGCAAGTTTGAAGGCACCCCTATAGATACTATGGGAGGCGCGATGAGGATGACAAGCCAATAGATGTCACTGAAGACTTTGTCTTTGCTCGTCATTTCCAGCACATGGAGGGACAGCTGTACAACACTCAGTTTTCCCTTGATAGACTCATAGGAGAGTTCGACGCCCGAGTAAGAGAGATAGTCCAGCTGAAGAAAGACCTGAGAGTTTCTTCTGCTACTGAGCGTCGTCTCAAAGCACTAAAGAAGACCATGAAGTACGTTGACTCCCACATTCGTGCACAAGTGAGAGACCTCAACTTTCAGTTTGCTACCAGCAAGACCAGAGTTGAAGAGTTGGAGGAAGAGCTACGCGCACCCTCGAGCACTTAGGATTGCCGCAGGTTGTTAGGAGTTGTGTTGTTCCTACCCCAGACGCTTGTTTGTGTTTGTGTTGTGTGAATCTGTTAAGAACTACGTGTGTGTTAGATGTATTGTAAGACCTATGCTTTTGCTATGTGAAACCTAAGTTTGTGTTATGCTTGTTGAGACTCTGTCTCATGTGTTTGTTAGTCTTGTTTGTGATTGCTTCTTAGATCCTGGTTTGCTGTTGTGTTTTCAACCGTTCTCATCTCTGTTATGATCTGGTTTGTTTCACAAGTTTTCAAAACAAAAACCCCCTTGTGTATGCTCTCATCTTATACCATTCTTCTCTATAGTATGGCCAGCGATTTACCTCCACCATCTGAGCCGACAGTTGCCCAACTTTTGGCTTTGATAATGGAAGACCGTGAAGCCGCTCGGGCAGAGCGCAAAGCCAACCGTGTTGCCCTGCAGAACCTGACTCAGCTTGTCATTCCTAATGCTGAGAACAATGATGTCCTTATGAGAGGACACCCGCACCTGTTTGCTAGTGAGAATCGCAAAAGGAAGATGGTGACGCCAGGAGAACCCAGCTCATATGTGAATCGCGGTACTTTGCCTGGAATGCCACAACCCCCAAGGAAGCATGCGAATGCTGGACCGAAAATCGGATGATGCTTTACCTGTGGAAAGGAATGGCACTTTGCTCGTGATTGTCCCCAGAGGAAGTATGATCCAGCTTGGCTGGATGAAAACCAAGAGACCCAGGGTCCAACCTAGAAGAAGCACAAGAGTTTGATGAGTGGACCTCGAGACCAAGAAGACTTTGAGGAAGCACCTGAGACTCATGCCATAGTTAATGGTATGTTTTCGAACCAGATCTTCGACCACCCTTGTTTTTGTTTGGCTTCGTATCCTGAGAAACCCGACGTAAACGGAACACTAGCAGTGTCTCATCGGACTAGTAAAAAGTATCTTTAAAACTACTGACACTAAAGTAATTGATCTAACTCTAGCTTAACACCTAACATCAGTTTTTAAAATACTAACAAAATTTTCAAAACCAAAGAGAAAAGGTGCCTTAGGATGTTTTATAGCCGATGAACAGAAAGAGGAAGTTGAAAGAAATATTGTATTTGTAAGCTATGATTGTACTAGGCAATAAGATCTCTTGTGAATCTATTTTGGAGGAACCAGGTCTTAGATATAAGATTGTGGAGATGAATTTCAGGTTTAGCTTAGGAAGTGAAAGTTTGAGGATCATATGAGAATTATTTGAGTTGAATTAGAGTATATATACTCTAGGACTAACCAGTTGTGGACCCCGAAAATTTGGAAGTTGTCTAGAGCTAAATTTGTAACATAGGAGAAATGATTGGAGGTTTAGAAACATTGGTGAAAATTATTGGATTTTTAGGAAGCCTTGCTTTATTATGAAGATTGGATTGGTATAAACATTTCGATTTCAGATTTGAGTAATATTGGATTGTCATATCTAGAAAGAAATTGGTGGACATAACATAGATGATTTTTGGATTTTAGGAAGAATCAATATGGCTTGGAGATAGTAGATGATTATTTTTGGTGATATATTTTTGGAGCTTGTCACGCTCTGTTGAGATTGTTTTGAGGAAAATAACTTAGCCTTTATGATGAGATAAGAGTTTGGAGAGTTGAAAAGATTTATATATGTAGTCGGAAGTGGATCAGATCCCAAAGTTGTGGGTATATGATTATTGGATTTTTGGTCTAGCATTAGCAATATGATCGTGGAGAAAATAACTTTTGAAGGATACAAATGATTTGAGACTTGATTTTCTGGGAGTATATTAGATTAAGAAAAAGGATAGTGGATTTCCTGGATTTTAGGAAAGGAGCAATGGAAAGCTCCTTCTTAAGAAAGATTGGTGGATATCCCATGGATTGATCTATGTCATGATGAGAGAGTTTATGCCCAAAGGATATGATGGTGGATTGATAATCTTGGCTTGATAACCTAGTGATGATTCTAATAATTAGATGATAGTGGAAGCCTATCAGGAGATATGGATTGGAGACTAGTAGATCATTGTCTAAAGAATGACCTCTGGATTGATATTATGGTTTTGAGGAACAATAAGTTCGAGGTTTAGAACATGGCACCCAGACCTTTGGAAAACTAACCAACCGGTGGATTTTGGTAAGATTAATCAAAGGCGGAAGCACCTATGCTTAATGTTACCAACCACTAACACATGTTTTTGTAGACTAATATTCTAACATTGTTGTTTTGACCACACCCTCTTTTTTCTTGCCTGCGAATCTCGGGACGAGATTCTTTTAAGGGGGGAAGGTCTGTCACACCCAGTTTTTGAAACCTTGTACTGTAGTTCAAGGAGACAAAAATGTGGGCCAACAATTTTTTGTTCACAACATGTTTGTTTGAACCAACATGTGTATATGACAATAGCCATATATGCAATACAAGTTTTGTTTCATTTGAAAAACCAATACAAACAATTTTCCTAAAACACTTTTATATTTTTCCCTGATGTGACTTGAGTGATTTTTATTCCAAGACTTGGATCATGCTTGTTTTCATCTTGAATTAAACATTTAACCTTGTTGGATACAAGAAAACAAAAATACAAAATGATTTATGGAAGTTTTGTTCTAAGTTTTCTATTGAAACTATTTCCTGAAAATATGGCCAAGTACCTGTTTTCCACACTTGTTTTCACTAGGCTATAATATCCATTTTGTGTTTTATTGACTTTTATTTGTTCCTTGATATATGGACTACAAATCCATAAGCTTGGTTGGAATTTTGGAATAAGAAAACAATATTTTGCTTGTTGTTTTTGTGGAAGAAAAATAAGACAGAATAAGGCATTTTTAGAAATAGAGAAAAACAGAAAGTACCTCATTTTCCACCTTGGTTTCATAGCCTTCCACTATTCCAAATTTGTTTTCAAAAGATTTTCTGAAATTTTAAAACATTTTTAACAATCTCCAACTTTGAAAACAAAAATTGGAATTTATTTGACCCTTGAAAACAGTGTGAACTTTCTGATGTTTTTAACAGTTTCCAACACTTAGTAATTTTTCTAGGTCATTGTTAACTCAATTTTCTGAATTTTTTTCAGAAACGGTTGTTTTACAAAACTTGGACATATGTTCTTGACTACTTTTGGTTCAAATTTTGAAATGCCACTTTGCCAAAATGTTTCACTATAGTTTGTACTTCACTTTGGATACCTTGGCTTGCTTATAGATGGTCAAGGGAGAGAGAGAGCTTGTGAGGAAAAGTAGGGGCAGTGAGAGGAGTGGCATGGCATGGCCACACAGTGCCATGGCCACTGTGGCCATGCCTTGGCTTTTCTAACCTCCAAAAGCCTCCTAGCAATTGCCCCCGACCACACCACACCCCACTGACATCACCGCAGCCTGTGCATGTCGCAGACACGTGCCAGGACGCGCAAGCCCATGCCAAAACCCTACACCCGAGCACGCCTCCATGCCATCGCCCATGCCGTCGTGGCTACAAGCCCCCACTCATCCAACCCTCTCGCCACTGCACTCCCACACCTCCCCTCACTCACCCCACCCGAAGAAATAAGCCCCCGAGCCTCCACGAGCGCGCCCGAGCTCAAACTTCACCGCCGGCCATCGTGAGCCACCCGAGGTGGTGCTCCTCAAACCAGCCCCTCCCATCGCTCGTATTCGCCACCTTTGAGATCCCCATGGACGTACGAAACCCCCTGACCCCTCCCCGTTCTCTCGTTCGTGCAGATACCCCGCGGCCGTCGAGCTCGCAATCGCGGGCGCTCTGTCGTGCGCCACCGCCAGGAGCCGCGCCATCGCCTAAACTCCACGCCCCTCGACAACCGAGACACGCTGCTACCTCCTCAACGTCGTGCCACCCCTTCCCGCCGCCCCACGGTGAGGATCTCGCCGTCGCCGTTTCCCCCGTTCGCCTCCGGTGAGAGAGAGGAGAGGGAGAGGAGAACGACGCATGTGCTTCGTTGATTGCTTTATCAACGGGCCATGTTGAACCCCGCAGTTTCCCGCGCCCGTGACGCGCGCGCGTTGGCGTGTGGGCCGTTTTAGCGCTTAGATGGGTCGCGCGACTGTTTTGGCCAGCCCGTGTGCTCAGTTTATTTTTCTTTTAATTATTGACAGGAACTTGTATGTTTGCTTTGGCCCTGGTAAAAATAGTTTTGGTACAATTAAATTCTACAAAATTCATGGCAGTAGATTAATGTTTTCTTAACCACCTCCAAGTGGTAGACCCATGTTTGCATGTTTATTTTTGCCATAGTATTAAAAGTTCCACAGACTATCTGTTAAGCCATTTTGGGCATAACTTTTTGGATCTGTATCCAAATCTTGAAAATGAAATTTTTTTGAGTATCTCTTGGATATATCTATCAATAGGACTTGACCTCACATCAAGGAGAGTTACCTTTTGGCAATGCCATCCATTTTGGTAAGTGGCCAGTAGGATTTTCTAGGATTTTTAGAAGGAGTTTAAAAATGATTTTTGTTCTGAATCCAATTGGATGAGTTTGTGTGTGACTAGGTCTATGTAATACTATCTTGGAATAAGTTTTAGAGCCCTAGATTATTTTTGGCATGCATTTCTAGATACATCACCTTTTATGTTTTTATTAGATCTTGTGCAATTGTTTGTAAATAAATGTTTGCTTGTTAGAAACTTGTTTCCTAGAATGTTTAGATGATATGCTCTCTGTTATTAGGTTGTTTTCTTGCAATACTAGTATGATAGAAAGTGTGTGCATGTTTGGAAATCAAATAGAAATAGAAATAGCCTTTTATTGTTTTCTAGTATTTTTAATAAATAGATTGTGTGAGCAAATCTTGGTATGTTTGTTTACCTAAGTTTTTGATGTGGTTGTGTTGAGTCCAGTACCATTTTGGTACTGATATTAGAGTAGTATCACCTCTGTTAGCTTGCACTTTATTTTATAGAAAAGTGTGTGTAGCATTTGTTTGTTTATTTTCACTTTGTTGTTTTCACTAGTATAAGTAGTGTGTGATTGCTTTGGTAGATTATTATTTTTGTCAAGTAGGGCTAGAGGCTTTGTGACCTCTTAAATTCCTTGGTATATTAGTGGACCCATAACCCACTGGTCCCACTTCATTTTTGGTTAGGGATATAAATCCCCTACCATACACTTGTTTGCTAGTAGCATGTATTTCTATATGAGTGTGTTTTGTATTTTCCACCAAGGAAAATAGTTGTTTGCACTCCTTGTTTTGTGGAAGTGTTTAGTAATACTTTGTGACTACTAGTATGTTTAGTTGAAGTGCATTTGTTGACATAATGTTCCCTTGGGAATATCATGTTAAGAAGTTCTCGACTATTGTTTTAATTATTTTTGAGTGTTGTTTGCTAATAGAAGTATTTCCTAGTAGTAAGGATTATGTGTGGATAAAACTTACCTTGAGTGATTTCATTTTAGAAAGTGTTTGTTTTAGCATGTATTGAGTGCATAGCTACTGGTTGTTTTAGCATGTCACTTTGATGCTTTTTATTTGATTGTTAGAAAAGCATGATTTATTAGACTTGGTTGATTCTTGCTAAGTAGTTGTTTTCATAGAATTATTTTAGCATATATTCTTACTAGCATTGTGTAAGGTGTATGTGCTGTTAGTAGGTATTTATATTCATGTGTTGCTTGTTTAGGACAATGCATCCTTATAGTGGTATTTGCTTCTCTAGTATGGCATTAGTGCCACCACTAGATATTATGGGTTTGCTCCATTATTGATGTCTTAGATTTTTATGAGTGTATGATTATCCTAGAATGTTTAGTATGTTTCACTTCCGTTATTATGACATGACTTCTTGAGTTGCTAGTGTCTATAGGTTGTGGAATACTCTATTTCTTATAGCATGCTTGTGTAGCAATCTTTCCTACTAGTATGCTATTAGGGCACTCCTGATATTGTGCTATTTTCTAGCTTTATTATCTCTTGTGATGTTTGTGTTTTTAGAGTGTGTGTTAGGACTTTTTACCTTTGGTTGAGCCACTGGTTTGTTTGGTCATATTTATGAGTGAGTGATTCTTTAGTCTTTGTGTGGACATAAGCATAGTCAGTAACTAGCTTATTCATGCGCGGTTTGTTTGCTTTGCTGTTTGGAATCGTTTGAGTGAATACTTTAGTATAAGTATTGTACTTGTTACGGTTGTAGTTAGTAGTATCTTGTTATCTATGCATTAGGTTAGTGGTAAACTTGTTTGGTGATGATTGCTTGTGTTGTTGTTAATACCCACTGCCATGGGTATTGCTTTGTTTGATTGGTATTACCTTAGTAGCCTCACCTTTGTGACCACAAGCTATATTTTTTAGCTTCTTAAATATCTTGGTATGAGAGTGGTACACCCACTCGACCTATGATGTTTAGGATGTGGAATCTGATTTCTCAACCATATGGATTTCTGGCGATAGTTTTGTACCAGGAGTGTTTGTGAGGAAGTTTTATCGATAGCTTTTTGAGTGATTGCGCTAGTATATGTTGCTTTGTTTTAGTGATTGACTTCTTTAGTTCTGAGTGTGTGTCTCTTATTTCTTTTACGGCGTTAGAAAACGAAGAAGAAGAAGAAGAAGGAGTCGTAGAGCTGTGTGTCAAGTTCAAGCTACTTCAAGGCCAGGGACACAAAGAGTTTTAAGACAAGCCATCCTGATGCTTGCTGTTACTACCCTTATCATTATCTATCATGCATGTTTTACTTCTGAAAGTTTTACAAAACTTTAATTTCCAAAAACTATTTTTGAGTGAGTACTACTACTATTAATGTTATATAAGATATTACTATGCCAATAGTTGATACTTGGTGTTGCCAAGACCATAGCCACCAGATGGTATTTATTACCACAAAAGGAAAGTATAAGTCCCTAAGTGGACACCTTAAAAATATTTTTTCGCAAAACATAGGCTTTATGGAAAACCCGGTGGAAGGGCGAAGCCTTATTCACCGGAGGGATGTTGAAGTGGTCATTTTTGGGAAAAAGGTGTCTTACAAAAATGACACATAACCTAGTCTTCGCTGGACAACCTTTATCATACTGCCACTCTACCCCAACATGGGCACGGGGCTTAATTTGAAGCTTCTGTTTGTTAGCGTGTGTTCTATCTCAATTTTCTACAAGGGTCGTCATGCCCTCGAACTGATTGTTGCCAGGAAGGGTATACGGGACATAAAAAGTGTGGGATTAATTTCTCCTCTGGTTGTAACATTTGGGGCTCCTGCCGGAACGCTGTTAGATAGGTTGCCGGGGAGATTACACCCATCTGAAGAGATAGGTATATTCTACCTTGAACATATTGGATGGTTAGGATCAGTTATCTGATGTTCACATACTGTTGTTACAGTCCGTGGTTGTTCACGGCGGATGTTCTGGATCTTGTGGAATGTGTACACCTCTGCAGAGTAAAACTATTCTGAATAGCCGTGTCCTCGAATATGGACATTTGATTACTAGCATTGTGTCGATGTTTTCAAAAAAGAGTTTTGAAAAAGAGTTGAAACATGTGAAGTATTGAAAGAAGGAATTTTGTACCAATGAGGTACGGATGAAGAAAAGCCGGAAGTTGTTTTACAAAAAGTTTTGCAAAGAAAACCTTCTTTTCTAAACAAAAACTGGAATTTGATTCCAAGAAGTTTTGCAAAGAGAAAACTTTCTGTTTAACAAAAGCTTTACAAAACCTCTTGTACATGCAATATCTACAAGAAAAAGAAAACTATATTATTTTCTTTTGAAGTATCTTCTTCAACAAAGATATAAAGGTTGTTTTAAAAATCAACTATGATGTATCTTTCATATATCATGGATAGTGAACCCTATGTATAGCCTACCTACTACACCATATAAGCATATGTGCATTCTATAAGATTCATGACAGGTGTCTTGCTGAGTACATTCAACCGTACTCATATTGGTTTCGTCCCTGGTATTTACTTGCCAGACTTTGAGGAGGAGCCTCAGAAGGAGATCTACGAGGAGGAGTAATGCGCTGATGGCTTTGAGAACTAGGATCGTCTCCCGGTCAGCAGCCCGTAGGTTAAGGCGTGACTTGGGCTCTACTACGTGTGTGTGTTTTGTCTTCCGCTGTGTGTGTTGTGTGCTTGCCCTGCGTGGCAGTTGTGTTAGACTTGGTCATGTGACCATGTCTATTTTGTAAGACCTTTGTGTAAACGTGTAATGGATGTTGTATCTGAATGCCAATTTGATATGTTGTTCACGACTGGTGTGATCTGGGATCGTGAATGTATGCATATCGGAGGTCCTTGAACAGTGGTTCGGTGGTCCTTACACTAGGCCTTGTTTCTAAGCATTGAAACACCGTTTACAACCAGTTCTGCTACATGTTTGCTTGCTGCCATTTTTATTTCAGATTGCTATTGTCACTTATAATCATCCATATTACTTGTATTTCACTATCTCTTCGCCAAACTAGTGCACCTATACAACTGACAATTGTATTAGGTGTATTGGGGACACAAGAGACTTCTTGTATCGTAATTGCAGGGTTGCTTGAGAGGGATATCTTTAACCTCTACCTCCCTGCGTTCGATAAACCTCGGGTGATCTACTTAAGGGAAACTAGCTGCTGTTCTCCAAACCTCTGCACTTGGAGGCCCAACACTATCTACAAGAATAGAAGAGTGCGTAGACATCAGAGCTCTTTCTTTATATCCATTAAGATAGGCTCAATAATAATAAAATATGCTCACATATAATAAGAATTGAAGCAAAAGAGAGCATCAAGAAGAAAATATGGAACACATTTAAATATCACTGACTTCCTATGCATATGGGTCTTGTAAAGAAATAAATCAAAGAAGCACATAGTAGCAAGCATAGGAATGTAAAACAAAAGCAACTTCAAAACTTTCAACAAAAACAGAGGTGTTTTAGTAACATAAAAAATCCTACAAGCATATTTTCATCTCTCATAATAATTTTCATGTCCAAACTCAACAATATAACTGTAGTGCCAAATCATGTTTTGCATGATCTACAAGCACATAATTCATATCAAGCTCAAAAATAGTGGGATCAAATTTAAAAATAATGACCTCTTCGAACCCACTTTTATCAATGTTATAACAAGATGATTGATCAGTCTCAATAGGTATGGGACTCCTAGCTAAAGTTAAGACCTCTCCGATCCCATTTCCTGTATCATTACAATTTATATCATCAAGAAACATAGGACCATAATCTAGAGCATTATCATATAAAATTTCTAAGAAAACTTCCTCACTATCATGCATATCAATAGTAGGAATAAATAAAGGATTATCATAAGATTTCTCAAAGTAGCATGGATTATCATAAATAACAGTAGAAAAGACATTTTTACAAGCATCATCCATAGGGGCATCATGGTCACAAGTACAGCAAGCAATAATTTCACCAAAAAGGGATATTCCAAAGGAATCAATAGGATCATCACATTCATCAATATGGCACTCATCCTCCTTTGGTAAGGATGGAGGGAAATCAAATAATGTATGAGTGAAAGAGTTACTCTCATTAGAAGGTAGGAATGGGTAGCTACTCCATTCTTCCTCCTTTTGTTCGTCACTCTCCTCCTTCTTTTTCATCCAATGAGGTTCTAGTTTTAACAATTTCTTCTTCCACTAGTTGCCATGTACGTGCAACACACGTCTTCACAATTAAGGAAAACAATTTACACACTGAAATGTGGATTACTTATATTATTCATCTCTATCTTCAATAAAAATTTTAATTCATATTTTCTAAGATGCACATATTTGTTCAGTTAAATCAAACATCACCCTGAGAGAATCGTGCACACATCCATATTTTATTCTTTCTTTTCATAAATATTTAGTATATTATGCTTCTCGTTAGGGCTTCACCGTGTCTAAATTGGAAACTAAAATTCCAAAAAATCAAAATAAAAACAAGTGGGGCTTCTATATAATATTAAGAAGCTCCATGATTTTTGGTGTGCTTTATTGGATATTTTAAGGTCCCAAACAAATCTAAAAAGTTCTAGTTTTTCAAACTTCCGGAAATTCTTAAAAATTTGACCAGTGGGACCCACTTATTTTCCCTACCTTGTCTTTTCCGGAGACCGCCTATCTTCCTGCTTGCCTCCTCGCGAGGATAAGTCTACGAGGTTGTCCTCACTCTACTCTCTTTCGGGGTATCTTTCTCTCCCCCTCTCTGTCTCCATGTGTTCTCCTCCCATGAAGCGTCGCGGTTCTCTGCCATTGTAGGAAGTCCCGGACAAATCTAAGACCCCCCAGCTCCGCCTAGACGTCTTCTCTGTCCTACGTGATCTGTGGGCAAACATAAATCCGACGAATCAGACTCGTCTTCTCCAACTCCAACCAAAATCATCGCTGTCGCGATCGCCACTTTACGTCCACCTCCGTCCTCTCCGACCACCTGCATGCTTCCTGGTGAGCTCGTTGTTCCCCAGACCACTCCCTCTCTCTAGTCCTCTAATTCGCCGCCACCGTGAGAGTCGTCGCCCACCGCCATGCAGATGGTCCCTACCGCAAGTCCGGAACAAAGACATCAACTCTCCTGTTAAAATGGAAAAGCAGCAACACAAATTTACAAGTCATCCAAGATATGAAATGTCGTATAGTTTTTGTAGCTAAACTTTCGAATGTGCTCTTGGTGGTCGGTGGCTCGCTACACTACGTTGCCTTCCACGGCGGCTAGGAAGGTGGTGCAGCCACACTGCTCGCCACGTAAATCCTCGGCCGAAACACTCGTTCGGAAGGCCATTAAAAGCTCATCCAGGACACACGCTCATCTACTCTTCACTTCCTCACTCCGCTACTGTACTGATAGTGCAGTGCACAACGAAAAACTTTTCTTTTAGATTGAAAAATGGCGTAGCTGAGTGTTCGCCAACATGCAGCGGAACCGAGAAGCGCTGGCAGCGACGACATCAACAAGAAGGCGCGCGTGGGCCTGTGTGACATGCTCCGGGAGCACAAGGTGGTAGAGCTGGCGCGCGCCAAACACCGGCTGGTGGAGATCCAATACACGGCCGCGCTGGCGCACGCGGCTAACGCGGGACGTGTCTCCGCCGTCACCGTGGCTGCGCCCCCGATCGACGCCGACAGCTCCATGGTCGTGGAGTCCGACGCCGCCACCGGCGCCTTCGGCAAGCACTACATCGGCATGGTCAGCATGCTCGAAATCCTCACCCACATCAGGAGGCCGGCCAGAATGACGATGCCCCCAGCGTTGTAGAGGATGGCCACCTTTGGTCTCGTCGACCTGGACCGTCTCATGTCTGTGCCGGTGTCGTCCATCATCGGCCACTCCGTAGAGGGCCTCACCCTGTGGATGCTCCACCAAAACATGAGGTACTTGTAACCTATTACCTCAGATTACTATAGTACTTCGATTTCACATGAAATTCAGATCAAGATGAAACTTAGGCATGTTGACATTGCTATGATTAATGAACTGCGACTGAATCGTGCTGCACTCCATCGAGACGTTCAGCAAGGGTGTGCAGCGCGTGTTGGTGCCACTGGAGAGATCCACTGAGAACTTGGTGGAGATGGAGCTGGTGGATTCGGCGCCGATGTACAGGATACTCACCCAGATGGACGTGGTCACTGGTCAGTTTCCAGCGCGCACGGCGCGGAGATCGACGACGTCCTCTCACGCATCGTCCGTGGTCTCGATGCAGCGAGCGAGGCCGTTCTCACGGTGGCCAACCGCACCAAGATCATAGAGGCCATCAAGACGATGTGAGAAACGTCGCTCACATCCGTGCTCGTCATAGACAACCCCATCGGCGTGCACATCTTGCAAGACACAAGCCGCCCGCACCACGCGTCGCTTCCTTCTTGTTGTTTGGCTTTTTTTTTAAGTGGGAACATAGCCCAGCCTCTGCATCGTGATGATGCACACAGCTGCTGCTCATGATAAGTAGGATTGATTTGATTTGGATTTTGTTATTTGAATTTACCATTAGGGTTTTTAACAAAAGGGAAAATGTTATTAACAAGCAATTTGATTAAAACAACTTCAAACTATTGGAAACAATTTGAAGTATTTAGTTTGCAATTTTTGAATTGGAAAATTTGGACATGTGTGAAATTTTAAAGTGGTTTTGAATTTTGAGTTGTTTTGAAAACAGAATGCAATGCTCATGTGATGCATGTGATGCAAGCAAAAGAAAACAAACAACTTCCTATTTAGGGTAACACCCCAGGTGTTACAGACGACACCACTAACAAGGGATTGCGCCCTCGCAATCCACCGGCTAACCCGGGAGGGGAAAGAAGTTCGACTATCGATTCTTCGTGCTTCCAGTTGATCTCCTCGACACCACTAACAAGGGCTTCTTGCTCGGAGTGATGACGATGTTCTTCCACAAGGAATCTTCCGATGATCGGACCTATTAGGTTAAAGGCTCGGAAAACGTCCACCCACGTAGGATCCTAACACTTTGAAAGATAGACAAGGGGGGAAGACTCCAAAACAAATAAGATGGGAGGGGAAATAGAATAGGGATAAGGAGAAAACAAGAATCCTATCGAGATGTTTTTCCAAAATAGTTTAGCAGAAATAGTTTTTGACACTCTAGAAACAACGACCGTTAGCGAGGTTATCCTACAGGCTTTGCGGACCCGTTGCTTCGATAACCATTCGTATCGAAACAATCTCGGGAATCGGAACCAAGGCTCTGATACCATTTGTGACGCCCCGAGATCGGGCACTATGCAGATTTCAGCATTCCCGCCAAAATCCACATAATAACCGATTCCAGGTTGCCACTTGTGATAACATTACAATAGTTCACGATTAATCCACAACAACAACAGAAAAGATATATACAAGATGACTCAAACGAGTCAGGGATACAACTGATACAATACAAAGATCCAAATAACAGCGGAAGAAACAACATATCGTCCGTCTACGGACAAGATATAAATTGGACTAAGAGTCCTGAAGATAACCGAGAGCGTCCAATCCCTGCCCAGGCCAAGCCGGAGGGATTCCCAAGCTAACGTCGTCAGACTTCAAACCTATTGACTGCAATGTTGAATATGCAGCCACGAAAAAGGATTCGTGGGTCAGTACGGTTAAGTACTGGCAAGTGGATAAACCCATACTCACAAGTTACCGGCGTAGCCAGTCATCACAAGATACAAATACTTTGGGATCAACGGAAAGGAAGGGGTTATTGCAAATAAGCGACAGCGGGCTGCACTATCCAACTACAGACACACACTACAACTTCCGGCTAACAGAAAGAAGATAAGATCGAGTATTGTAACCAACTGAAAGATAACTTCAAACAAAACCCATCCTGGATCTCGCCCCTTATCCGAAGAAGCAATCCGAGGATAACTCACACAGTTGGATTATTGATGGTTCAGATTATTGTGTCAATAAGCCTATTACTAGTCAAGTTGTTAATCATTGGGTGTAAGATTGTTAATCACTAGGTTTAAGTTGTCCTGAGTACTTGTTAGCCAGTACTTTCACCAAGTAATCCATAACCGCGGAAAACACGGCTTCTCGAGAAGATTATCCCTGCAGGGTTGCACCAATTTGGCCGTACACGTAAGAATATCCCGCCAGATGGGGGATCAACCCACCAAGCGAGGTACTCAACACAACCCAACTCTTCTTCGCATCAAGCCCAAAGCACCTTGGGCGCACGGCTAATCGAGCCCAGAAGAAAATGGACCCTCATAGCACTCTAAGACCGTGTCCCCCTATATGCCGACTACGAAAGTTCCACCCGGGTACCAAGGGCTCGCAAGATCATGCATGCATCAAATGGAAAACCCGAACTAAATGAGGCGATTTGGACGAGATGCGAATCGAGTCAAATTGAGGGGGCGCCCATACTCGCTTCCCACATGCGGGTAGTGCGCTCATCATGGATCAGTAGACAAGACCCTTTTCCTATTAGGGTCGACACTAGCAGGCCTCAAAACCACTTAGGGCCTCCTGCCGGTGCCTTATCATCAAATTATTATTACCATTAGCATTAACAGGATTGATTGATTAACATCGAGCCCCCGGGACAATAATGAAATAGTAACAGAAAGTAACGGGTAACAGACTCGAGCAAAACAACCCTAAGCATGCAGCTACGACACGGAGGCCAACGAGGTAAACAATCAACAGTTAATAGGAAGTGGAAGTAAAGGCTATATCATGGCTGCAAGGTAAACATACGATAGGATCAAGACACAAGCATCGAAGCAAAGGCTAGAATAAGAACAACGGAAAGAATCGGTAACAAGTGATGAAAGGCACCCATTTGGCAGCAAGTGAGTATACTTGCCTGAGATCCCGCAAGGTAGCAGAACTTGTCGTTGCTCACATCATCTCAACGTCCTATCCGGGAAGAAGCAATGAACCTCGAACAAACACCGTATGCAACAATTACTACTACGGCAAAAGATCCAACATGATCAAGATATGGATGCATGACAAGTTTAAAGATGCATCAAGGTAAACTAGTTGACAAGATAAACAGATTTAAATGGACCCATATGCAATTTGAGTTGCATATGAAAAGCCCATGAATTATGGTTGAAACAATTGTTTTCCAACTAATCATCAGGTGAAAGTGGTTTAGTATGATGCATGGATGAGGAAAACAACAAAATAACAACAATAGAACCAATTGGAAATAAGGTTTACCAAGTTTGGAAATTCATTCATTAAGTTAGGAAATTTTAGTTCCTTAAAGGTGTCACACAAGCATTTGTTGTTTTCACCAATTTTAATTGTTCAAAATAGATAACAAAGTTCATATTTGATTAGAACACAAAATTTATGGTGGATTACATGTTTCAATTATTGAAAAGGGAATTACAATGATTTAATTATGAATTAAACAAGATTAAACAAGTTTTAAATGAATTTAAAACAAGTTTGAGTTTAATTGAATTTTTATTTGTTCAAAACATAAATTCAAATTCACATTTGAAAAGTTGATACTTTGATGGTTTGAAAACATATTTTGCATGTTCAAAAATAATTTATTTTGAGCAAGTTATGATTTTAGCAAAATTTAAATGAATTAAACAAGGTTTAAATTATTTAAGCAATTTAAATTATTCAAATCATGAAACAAAATTTATATTTGAAAAGGTGGTTCAAAATGGCATGGAAAACATATTTTATTTGTTGGGAAACAATTTCAAATGATTTAATTAAGCATGTTACCAATTTAATTGCATTAAATAAGAGATGAAACAATTATTCAAATTAATTGTTGCAAACCAGAAAACAAAGTTGATATTCAAGTGTGGTATTTGATTTAGGATGAAAAACATGTTTTGAGTATTTAATTTGGAGCAACCATTTGAAAGTTATTAATTATGCCATTTAATTAACCAATTTGAGGATTATTAAATAACATTAATTTTAATTGCCCAAATTGCAAAACAAAGTTGATAAACAGAAAGTACATTGAATTTGGACTGAAAACATATTTTATTTGGGTTATTTGAATTAATTATGAATTAATTATGGAATTAACCAAATTGGAGATGAATTGTTTAAATTTGAAATTTGAAACAGTTTGAAATGTGCAAAACAGAAAACAAATGGCATATTTGAAAAGCACAGGAAATTTGGAGTGGGATACATATAAAGTTTGTAGTATTTGGATTTATGAATTAGAAATTATAGTCATTTGAATTTCAGGGTTATTTCTGTAATTAAAACAAGGGCTGGAATGTGAAAGAAATAGGGGAACAGAGGCCTCGCTGTGAAACCGCGCCAAAAAAACGTAGTGCACCGAGCCACCAGTGACCCTGGGCCGCTGCCAAGCGGGCCCAGGCCACGCTGGCGCACACGTGGTGCGGTTGGAGGGTGACAGGGCAGGCACGGTCTATGACCCGTGGGCCGTGCTGCGCGCGAATTAATTCGCAAAAAGGGGCGGGGCAGTGCGTCCGCGGGGTCTCGACCCGCTGCCCTCGCGGTGCTAGCGCGGTAACTGAACCACTACGGTGTTTCTGAAGTTGTGATACAACGGGAGCCTGACGGAAGATAAGGTGACAACGGCTCAGCTAACTGAATTTGTTCGACAGCAGACTCTGAACCACGACGGGAAACAGGCATCGATCGACGGCGGTTCTCCGGTGGTGCACGACGGGGTGGGTGCTGGCGATGTGTGCATGGATGTGTGGGTGCGGTGCGACTGCAGGGAAAGGGAGGAGGACGGAAGGGGATGGGTGCTCACCGGGTTCAGGTCGAGGAGGCGCTGTCGATGGAGAGGAAAGCGACGGTGGCCGGCGACGAACTCGCGGACGGCGGCGGAGCTCCGGGGGGGTCTCCGGGGAAACGGATGGTACGGTGAGAACGAGGGGAACGTGGCGGTTCCATTCCCCTAACCCGTTGCTCTTCGAGGTGGCTGTGGCGAACGGGGCTATGGGGAGGCGGTGGTGTTCTGTGCGGGTGGTTGCAGGTTTCAGAAGCAGAAGAACTCGGGGGGGGAAGAGAGGAGAGAATGGCGGCGGGGCGGATGGGACTAGGGTTAGCAAGCAGAGGGGGGAGGTGTAGGTGCTATATGGGGGGATCCTAGCCTAGTACGGCAGGCAATCGGAGGAGGGGCAGAAGGATCACACGGTGGTGAATCGTTCGTATGTGACGTCGGGGTGGAAGAAGAAGGCAAGCGAGGAAGGGGTACTGGGCCAGAAGAAATGGGCCTGGGGGGGTGAGCTGAGAAAAGCAGATGGGCTGGCTGCCTCCCTCTATTTTTTTGTGCTTTTCCTTTATCTCTCCTCTTTTTTTGTAAAGGAATGAAAGGGAGAGAGAGATGGAAAAAGGATTTGGGGGGGGGGTTTAGGGTTTTCCTTTATGAAATTTGTATTAATTTTCAAAACAGAAATTTAAAGCAAATATTAACATTATTTCACAAGTTTTCAATTTTAATTTGGTTTAAAGTTTTTAGTTGAATTTTCCAAATAGAGTTTGGGGGTATTTATTTGATAATTAAAGTTTATTAATTTGCAAAACAATAATTAAAAGCAAGTTTAGTTATTGATTTCAAGATTTTTAATATTAGTTTGATTTTCAAGTGGTTAGTTGAATTTCAAATAATGTTTGATTTGGGAATTTTGGAAATAAGCAAATTCTAGTTAATAATCTCAAGCAATTAAACAAACATTATTGAATTTAATTTGTTTGCCAAATTTTAATCTTTAACCCATATTGAAATATGATAAGTAGGATTGATTTGATTTGGATTTTGTTATTTGAATTTACCATTAGGGTTTTTAACAAAAGGGAAAATGTTATTAACAAGCAATTTGATTAAAACAACTTCAAACTATTGGAAACAATTTGAGGTATTTAGTTTGCAATTTTTGAATTGGAAAATTTGGACATGTGTGAAAGTTTAAAGTGGTTTTGAATTTTGAGTTGTTTTGAAAACAGAATGCAATGCTCATGTGATGCATGTGATGCAAGCAAAAGAAAACAAACAACTTCCTATTTAGGGTAACACCCCAGGTGTTACACTCCATAAGCACCCGCTGCTCCAACGGCAGAAGGAAAGACCACATTTGAATCCAGTATGTGGCCTGGTGAATAACCTGCAAAAAATAAGCACCTTTCGCCTGGTTAAAAACCACATTATT
The DNA here is from genome assembly GCA_028641055.1 of Alopecurus myosuroides. Taxonomy (NCBI): domain Eukaryota; kingdom Viridiplantae; phylum Streptophyta; class Magnoliopsida; order Poales; family Poaceae; genus Alopecurus; species Alopecurus myosuroides. The sequence continues at coordinate 313,854,925 of CM054059.1, read as the reverse complement.
CCGACAATTCCATATTGCCCACAAAAAAGCACAAGTTCCAATTTGTATGCGAGCTTTAGTTAACTTATCAGTCCCATGTAACCATTGACCAAACAAATGATCAAGACTATCAGGTTTTGCTATGCTAAACGTAAAATGAAGCAACCTCCAAATATGTGTAGAAAAATTACAAGATATGAATAGGTGTTCGATCGTCTCATCATGATCGCAAAACACGCATTTTGTACATCCCGTCCAATTTCTCCGAATCAAATTATCTTTAGTAAGAATGACTTTACGTTGAAGAAACCACATAAATACTTTAATCTTCAGAGGCACTTTCAATTTCCAAAGGTATTTATGCAACAAAGGCGTGTGACCATGCATTAAGTCAGTGTACATGGTTTTTACCGAGAACACACCTGTCTCAGTAAGACCCCAAACAAAAACATCATCATTCTCAGTAAGATTAACTGACATGATAACACGAACTAAGCGTAACCAAGCTACCCACCGCTCTCCGGTCAAATTCCTTCTAAAATGGATATTGAGAGGATTATGTGACAGAACATCCGCCACTAATACATTTTTACGTCCCACAATATTATATAAAGAAGGATATTGAGCAGCCAGTGACGTCTTGCCTAACCAAACATCTTCCCAAAACCGAGTAGATAGACCATTGCCTACCCGAAAATGTCCTCGTTTGAAGAAATCACTTTTAACCTCCATGATCCCCTTCCAGAAAGGAGAATCATGAGGTTTTGCCTCCACCTGAGATAAAGTTTTATTATATAAATATTTGTTATATATTAGCTCTTGCCACACTCCTTTCTCATGTAGAAGCTTAAAAAGCCATTTAGACAGAAGGCATTTATTTTTAACTTCTAGTACCTCGATGCCTAGACCACCCTGGTCCTTAGGTCTACAAATAATATTCCATTTGGACAATCGGTACTTCCTCTTATGCAGATCACTTTGCCAGAAAAATATGCTACGGAAGAAATCTAACCTTTTCCTAACCCCAACAGGTACCGGAAAGAAGGATAGAAGAAACATAGGCAAACTGGTAAGAACGGAATTGATAAGTACCAACCGATCTCCGTAAGACAATATCTTTCCGGCCCAAGAACCCAGCTTATTATCGAAACGGTCTTCCACCATTTTCCATTCCTTATTCAGCAGTTTCCTATAATGAATTGGGATACCTAAGTAATTAAACGGTAGTGAACTAATATCACAACCGAATAATAACCTATAATCCTGTTGCCTCTCCACGGCATTACCAAAGCAATAAAGCTCACTCTTATGAAAGTTAATTTTTAACCCGGACAATTGTTCAAATAGGGCCAAAATTAACTTCATATTGCCCGCCTTTTCTAAATCATCTTCTAGAAACAAGATCGTGTCATCGGCGTATTGGAGAATCGATATCCCTCCATAAACTAGATGAGGTATCAATGATCCAACCTGCCCATCCTCATGAGCCCGTGCAATTATAATAGCCAGCATATCTACAACAATATTAAAAAGCACATGTGATAAGGGATCCCCCTGTCGAAGCCCCTTTAAGTTGAAAATAATGCCCAATATCATCATTCACTCTAATCCCTACACTCCCACCTTGAACAAAAAGGTTAACCCATTCACACCATTTAGGATCAAACCCTTTCATTCGTAGGACCTGCTGCAAGAACGACCAATTAACTTTATCGTAAGCCTTATCAAATCAATTTTGAAAATAACCCCATCCAGTTTTTTGGTCTTGATTTCATGAATAGTCTCATGCAAAATCACGACACCTTCTAGAATATTCCGACCTGGAATGAACGCAGACTGTGTTGGTCTGATTATTTTGTGTGCAATAGACGAAACACGATTCGTCGCCACCTTAGTAAAGATCTTGAAACTCACATTAAGCAAACAAATAGGTCTATATTGCTCAATGCGACTCGCATCCTCTCTTTTGGGTAACAGAGTAATAACCCCAAAATTCAATTTGTATAAGGGTAACACTCCATTCTACAATTGAGAAAACAAAGCCATCAAATCAATTTTGATGACCTCCCAAAATTTCTGGTAGAACTCTGCCGGAAACCCATCTGGCCCGGGGGCCTTATTCAGTTCCATCTGAGATATTGCCTCGAATACCTCCTTCTCAGTGAAGTCTGATGTCAATGCAATATTCTCCTGAGCTGACACTTGAGGCATGTCCATGTTAAATGGTTCAATCATACTCACAGAACAAGACTCAGGTGCCCCCAAATAGTTTTTTATAGTATTCCGAGATAAACACTTTCAAATTGTTTTCCCCTACTATAGTTCCCTCATCTTGTTCAAGTTGGAAGATACGTTTTTCCGGTGCTTTCCATTAGCAATCAAATGGAAATACCTCGTATTGTTACCCCCTTCCTGAACATGTCTCACTTTGGCCCTCTGCGCCCATTTGGACTCTTCCTCTCTACGAAGCCTAGCTAGACACTCATCTGCGTCTTTCTTGGCCTCCCTCTCATCAGGAGACAAGAGAACAGTCTCGGCTTTAATATCCAACTCCTCAATGAGTAAAGACAATTTTTGTTTTAATAACTTATATTCACCACTAATATTCTTCGCCCAACCTCTCAAGAATTGTCGCAAATGTCTAATTTTATTTTGCCACCTTTTAGTAGGCGTAGCCCCATATACCATGCCCCTCCATTCTCTACATACCATCTCAAAAAAACCCTCCCTCCTAAGCCAAGAATTCTCAAAAGAAAATTTAGCCTTATTACCTAAGTGAGCACACTCTCCTGAATCAATGACAAGAGGAGTATGTTCAGAACCAGAACATGGAAGAGCATGGACCGAAACAAGAGGGAATTTCTGTTCCCAGTCAACGCTGGCTAGAAACCTGTCCAACTTTTCAAAAGTTTGAACAGCCCTTCTACTAACCCAAGTGTACTGTCGACCCGAAAGTTCCAATTCTTTTAGGTTGAGACTTTCAATAATAGCATTAAAGATAAAGGGCCAGCGAGCATTGAAATTGTCATTGTTTTTCTCCTCCTGTCTCCTAATGATGTTGAAATCACCCCCTACCAACATAGGAGTGTCCTTCTCGCAAACTCTCACCAGTTCAGCTAAAAAATCTGGTTTAAGAGTATCTTGGGCAGCCCCGTACACAATCACCAAGGACCACACAAAGCCATCAAATTTTAGCTTAAGCTGAAATTTGATACAAAAATCCCCGGAGACAAAATTTTGGACCGCAATAGTCAATCTATTAAATCCAACAAGAATGCCCCCAGAACGACCATGAGGTGGTAAACAATACCACACATAGTCCAACCACTAGCTAATTGAGCGAGGAAATGTGATGCAAACTCCGATCTCCCGGTCTCAATGATGGCTATGAAATCTAACTTCTTTTCTAAAATCGATTCTTTCACAAACCAATGTTTAGCCGTATCCCCAAACCCATCACTGTTCCAAATCATACCTTTCATCGTTTTCTAGCCTAGCACTCTTTCTCTTAACCGACAGTACATTACCTTTTGTTCTTTTACCCTTTAAAGCAATTTGAGCAATCGTAGGATTTGAAATCACACATTCCAGAGGAGCACTCTCCTCATCCTCGGCCAAATCTTCAGATAAAGCAGAAGCCTTTTTAATAACCATACTACTTAAATCATTGTCGTCAACCATAGGTAAAGAATTTTGCAGAAACGTGATATTCCTTTGTTTCTCAGAAGACTTAAGCAGACTAATAGACCTAGATATTTCCAAATCAGAATTCCCTAAAGAGATCCCTAGCCGCGCCGCTCTCTCACAAATAATATCATCTTTTAAATCCACAAAAGACAAAGAAGGTTTGTGAGACGAACCTGCAGACTGATCCTCATCGCGACGTTGTGCCATCAGCATGGCACGATCCATAGCATGTACATCCGCAAGAGGTTGAGACCGAATCCGTGCACTCGAACGTGCCCCCAGCGACGAGGGTGATGCAATGCCACCAAAAGCAATCACCTCCTTGTCCGAAAAAACCAGCTCTTCCTTCACCGGCGTGCAACACGTTTGGGAAGGAAGACCATCCGCCGCTTCAACCAATATCTGATTAAGCAAAATAGGAGTCAACTCCTGTTTGGACTGAGAAACATAAGTATCATGATGATCAATCAGTTGATTAGGAGAAAGGTGACCGAATAAAGGTACCTCAAAAGGTAACATATGCGTAGCAGTAGGAATTGCATGCGTAGCAGTAACAGCAACAACTTGAACCGAGACTCCATCAAGACTCTGTTCCTCAGCATGTAAAGCATGCGCAACAGCAGCCGCTGCGACGTCACACGATACACCATCGAGACTCGGCCGCACCTGGTTCGTCACGCTCGACGTCAACTTGGCCACATCTCCCAGAGGCAGCACGCTTTCAGTCTGTTCTGGCAGAGAGGTGCGCGGCAAGAGCTGCGATCCAGCGACATCAGTTTCAGGTTCAGATACATACCACCGCACCTAATCCCTGTGAAGAGAAAACGTCCCCTTGGCTAGCCAATGCTAGGCCATCGGCCGGCTGTTGCATAGAGGAAGATATATTTAAAACCATATCCACTAGTCGTGTAGGTGAGTTAAAAACGTATGTAGCATTCTCATCGTTAACCTGAGGATTAGCATGTGTGACATCCTCCTGTTTCGTGACCCCATCAGGCACATGCATAGCCACCTTTCCACTCGTAGCCTGCACACAACCAATTCCATCAGAGGCATTCAACAATACCTCATCAAACGAAGATAGCAAAGAAACAAAATTTGTAACAGTCCTGTCGCTCATTAGACACTCTGAGCTATTAAGAGATAAAGTGTCAACCTTAGTGGACGTTGCCAAAGCAGCGTTATTTCGCAGCGTTGCCTTCTCATATTGAAGAATACAACTAACATTATTAGCTGAAGGCACGAATTCCTCATTCCCTTTCGAAATGCGCTCAAAAGATTTCAACAATAAGGGAGAAAAAACCACCCCGGTAGTCTGCTGTTTAGAGTTATTAGGAGTTCCCAGTATGTCAGCAGGTGGATTGGGACTTTGCTTAACAACAGGAGGTTCTACAACCTTGCCCTCTTGTTTCTTCTCTGTAGTCGAATCATCATTCTTTCTAAATGAGTCATTATCATTATCATGGCCATCATCGACATCCATATCTCTCTCATCCTCCACCAGCATCGGTTCGACAACAAAGGTAATTTGATAAAAACCATCCTTAATCCAAAGAGGGAGGTCTTTAGGAATTTTAGTGTGATCAACACAACCAATTAGAATACGAAGCACCTTATGTTTACGAGTATATGACATATCCACCTTCGTCGTTTTACCGAAAAGAGTGCCCAGACCCCATAAAGCAAGAAAATCACCCGTATGGCGCTCCGGGATTCCTTCCATCTGAACCCAGACGTGAGGTAGCTGCCACATTGGTTCTACCCTTACATGCCATGCATCCACCTTCAGCTCACAAACACTGTTAGGGTCGCGAAAACCGCCAAAGAGTGTCAACCTGTCCAACTCAGCTTTGGAAGGAAACATCACTTTATACACATTTTGGCCAACCTGCAGGATATCCCAGTTGTATTGATCCACTGGAACCACCCGCTGTAAATGCCTAGCAATCTGCGGAATAGACATTATCCCTCCGGTTACCGTGACCATAGCCAACCTTGTATTCTCCGTTTTCGGCCTATACGAATCAATGAGATCCATGCCAAAAAAGGTCAAGTCATCATGGTAATGCCCATAAATCAACACTTGGGGTTTGGGGGCATCCAACAACGGACACTCCTCGGACTCATGCTCAGCACTCTCGCAACAGTCACACAGAGGCACCTCACAATCTGCCAAAACGTGACCAGAAAAACCACACCGATAGCATTTTGTATCTACTTTCTTCTGCTTCTTAGCATTCTCCACAACACCATCAGTCTGATCAGAAGGCAATTTCGCAGCCACAACTTGGGCTACCGGAATGAGAGCCGCAGCCGTTTGGCTCACCTGTTCATCAACCGGCGCTGAGCGAGGTGGAATGATATTGCCATTCGACGGCGGCACAACAGCAGCCCCGACGAAGTTCCTCCCGTATCCACGCCCACGGCCTCTGCCAGTCCCACCCTTATGATTAAACCGACCAGTTGGTCTCACAGCAGGGTTAGGACGTGATCCGTATCCATTAAATCCAGAGCCCGCATTGAAACTGCCAAAAGGCATTCCTTGTTGCTGTCCAGAGGAACTCCCAACATGAGATCTAGCACGGCCAGGAAACGAACCTTGATTCTGCACCTGGCGTTGCATAGGACCAGTCCCACCACTGTGGCCAGACTGGTTGTCAAAACCTTGATACTGTCCTTGACGCTGCATGGCAGATCCATTGACCTGCCCCTGGTACCGCTGTGCATAGCCGCCCTACCGGTACTGATCATCACGCCCGGCACCCACTGGTTGCCGATACTGAGCATCACGCCCGGCTGTACCACTAGGTCCCCTAGCATGGAAACCATTGTTGGCTGCAGGAAGGAAGTTACCCCTACCACTGCCTCTGCCATTCATTCCCCGGTCGCCACCTCCATTGCCTCCTCCCCGAGTCGCCATGACCGGCAACAAAGGAGATCGCCAAAGAAACCCTAGGCGGCACCGTCGTTGTGAGAAGCGTTTAGGTACGTACTCCTTACGTACGACGGCCCCAGGTATAGCCAGGCTCACGAACTGAGACAACTCTCGATTCCTGGCTGCCCCGGAAAGGCCCTACGGCCCATGTCCTCGGCATCCATAATTTGAAATACTTTCCGCTCGATCCAATGATCCGGAAACTACGGGCGATCCCATCTGATCATACGATGCAAACGCATCTTTCCCGGAGCACCTCCGACGGCGTCGAACAACCACCGTCCAGCCACCCACATCCTCCTTCGACGACAAGGAATGAATCGTAGGAGTGAGACATGGTAATTTTAACCATGGATCTACACAAGATGAGATCCCACAAACAACCTTTGAAAGCACAGAATTGGAAAAGCTCACCTGCGAATCTGAACCAAAACCTCCATCGAGCAGCAATGCCGCCCGCTGCTGGTTCCTCCTCTTGATCTCTCTCCTGTGGCGCTTCTTCTCACCTAGATCCCTATAACGCGAGGATACTGGCGTGCAGCACTCACTCAGTTCATGGGATTCCAGATATGTAGCCGCGCCGGAGCCTGCCAAATCTCCGTCTTCGTCTTCGTGATCACCGCCTCCATCCTCGCCGCCAGTTCCTTCTTCATCGCTCGCCTCCGATAAGGCCCAGAACCGGCCACCAGGGATAAACCCCGACAGCTTTTCCCGAGCCAACCTCCAATCGCCCCCCTCGGGAACCGGCGCTGCGCCGGGGAGTTGGCCATCACCCGTCGGAGTGACGAGCGACGGTGCGCCCAGGTCGCCAAGTTGGGCGCCCAGGTCGCGGTTACTCATCCACCTCTTGTTGTTTGGCTGATCTGTTTGTCCTGCATGCACGGGAGATGGAATAAAGTTGTGGAGATGTTCTCGCCGACACCATGGTTTTTTCTGTTTTGGGAGAGGAGAGCCGTACCGGTTTGTTGGTGGCCACTTTAGCGGTGGCAAATATTGTAATTTTGACTTGTGTGTGGTAGCTCAACATTAAAAAGACTATGTCTGTTTGATCTACATTATTTGACGGCCGAGATTGTGCTGGCAAATATTGTAATTTTGACTTGTGTGTGGTAGCTCAACATTAAAAAGATTATGTCTGTTTGATCTACATCGTTTGACGGCCGAGATTGAATGTATCTACAAAGTTTACTCTGCGCGTGTACGGTACAGAGCTCGACAACGTGCTCTCACGCACCGTCCGGGGTCTCGATGCAGCGAGCAAGGCCGTTCTCACGGTGGCCAACCGCACCAAGGTCACAGAGGCCATCAAGACGATGTGAGAAACGTCGCTCACAGCCGTGCTCGTCGTAGACAACCCCATCGGCGTGCACATCTTGCAAGACATAAGCCGCCCGCACCGCGCGCCGCTTCCTTCTTGTTGTTTGGCTGATTTGTTTGTCCTGCATGCACGGGAGATGGAATAAAGTTGTGGAGATGTTCTCGCTGACACCGTGGGTTTTTCTGTTTTTGGAGAGGAGAGCCGTACACTTTAGCGGTGGCAAATATTGTAATTTTGACTTGTGTGTGGTAGCTCAACATTAAAAAGACTATGTCCGTTTGATCTACATCATTTGACGGCCGAGATTGCGGTGGCAAATATTGTAATTTTGACTTGTGTGTGGTAGCTCAACATTAAAAAGATTATGCCCGTTTGATCTACATCATTTGACGGCCGAGATTGAATGTATCTACGAAGTTTTCTCTTTTATAAATAGTTTAGATAGGTTCCTGCAAGGCATTAGTCTGTTCCTTTAGAGGAGAGATTCTATTAAGATGTTTACTATGATATTAAATAATATGGACATTGTGCCCAGAGTGAAAATATTTAAGTATAGCACACATTTAATATTTGTAAGGAGCATCATTTTATTTTTAAGCAAAGAATCAATTTCAATAGAACCCATCGAAGCAATAAAAATCATAGTTTCTTAAAACATAAGAGGATACAATTTTATTATCATTACAAGCACATTGGAAAGGAAGGTGTTTAAAGTCCACATAGCAACAAGATTTATCACAGCAGTAAGATACTCCCTCCATTCCTTTTTATTCTATATTGTGAGAAAATTCCGACAAAAGAAGTGAGCCCAACTCACTTGGTTAGGGAAGTGGATGTACAACCCAGCCACCTAGGTTCAAGTTCTTATGGACGCAGACTTGGGTTCTTATTATTTTAAAAATAAATCCGATGTAGGGGCTTCCCCTACCGCATTCCTTTCAAAAAAATTCAGACAATTTAGCATCACATTTATTAGTTTTGGTCGACCTTAATTTTTGTGTAGTTTCGTGGGAAACAAAGAAATTTTTTCTTTACCCAAAGTTTAATTAAATGCCAACATGCAATTTGATTGGGTATGAGTGTGGATAAGTATGTTTTGCATGCTTGAGATTTATTTTTAAGCTATCACCGAGGGAGCATAATACTCCAAACACAATTACCGTGGTGGGGCCCATCCAAGTTGTAGAATAAAAAGGAACAAAACCTGGTTCCAGGATGGAGAATAAAAAGGAATGGAGAGAGTATATCATATATAGAGCATAAGTCTCTAGCATAGCTATCCAATTTATTTTTAACTATCCATAAATGTTTCCCTTTTTGAGACAAGTGGTATTACTTATAATATTTTCGTTGATCTTCCGTGAACCCATCTTGCCAATAAGATCTAGTTTCAAAGAAAGTAACCATTGATAGCAAGAACGATAAAGCAAGTAAAAAGCAAGAGTGTACTTTCCAAGTGAGCTTATAGATAAAGCTATGCTCCCCGGTAACGGTGCCAAAAAATAGTCTTGATGATCCACAAGTGTAGGGGATCGCAACAGTATTCGAGGGTAAGTGTAACCAAATTTATTGATTCAACGCAAGGGGAGTTAAAGAATACCTATAAGCCTTAGCAGCTACGTTGTCCATTCATCCACACCTAAGAAGCACTTTGCAAAACATGTTAGTAACACAAGGTGCAAGGAAATAGTGGATGGAAAGTAATAGGTGCTTTGTGTGATCTGAAATAATAATAGCACCAAGGTAATAAGTGACAAAAGCATACGAAAACAGTAGCAATAATAGTAAAATATGGACCAAGGTTCATGGTTTCACTGGCGGTAACTCTCCAAACAGAAGAACAAGTGTTGGATAAAAAAATTACAGCTAGGCAATTGACAAATCATTAACATATAACGATACTATTATGATGAGATATAGTTCACGAGTTATAACATTATAGGCATTACGTCAAGATAAATAGACCGCCATCCTACAAATCTATTACTAAAAGTCCACCTTGAGACAACTATCCAGCAAATTTCGCTGGTATTAAGTTGCGATAATGAAGTGATTGCTTTGTGTGCAACAGACAATTGCATTAATAATAATACGTAATGTAAGCAATAATCCTCATCCGTAGACAAGAACACCGCTATTTTCTCCCTAGTAGCAACAACACATCCCCCACCCGTCACTTTTTGTCACTCGAGCACAGGTGTAAAGAAGGCATGAACCCACTATCTAGCATATAAACCCTCTCTTGGAGGTGCATACAATAATTTCGACAAGGAAATCATACACACCAGAGAGCATTGCAAGACAAGATTAGAACTCTCTAAAGATGTAAGTGAAGCATCTCAATATGACATGAACAAAATCATCATAATTCCATGGTTCATCGGATCCCAGCAAACAAAACACACAAACATTACATCAGATGGGTCTCAATCATGTAAGGCAGCTCATGAGACGGCAGTATTGAACATCAAGGGGGAGAGAGTACCAACTTGCTAATGCTATGAACCCTTAGTCCATGGGGGAACTACTCGCGAAGCATCATGGGTGCAGAACGGTCGATGAAGATGGCTCCGGGGCCAATCCCCGTCCCAGTAGGGTGCTGGAACAGAGTCTGCAGACCCTAAAACTAGGTTTTGATGGCGGTGGAGCTCGGACGCGTTTCTGGAAGAATCCTACGGGGGGTGATGTTTTTTAGGTCAAGAGGGTATTTATGGAAGAAGAGGCGACGCAAGGCGGTGCCCGAGGCCACGAGATGACCTCATGGTGCGGCCTAGGCCCCACCCGCATTTGGGGGTCATGTGGTGGTTGTGGGCCCACCCCTAGGTCTCTTTTGGGCACAGTATCCTTCCCGATGAATAAAAAATCCTCGTAAATTATCAGCGCATTCTGAGTATATTTTCTACAGAACTTTTCTGAAACAAAAAACAGGAATAAAACAGAAACTGGCACTGGGCATCTTTTCAATAGGTTAGTCCCAGAAAACATGAGGAGAACATAGGTAAAACATGTAGAAAACAAAGCATAGAGCATACAAATTATATATACCTTTGAGATGTATCAGCTTCGAATAACCATAGAAACATTAGTGGAGATCAAGCCAAGTGATAAAAATATGCACACAAAGGAATCATATGTTCTAATCGTTCACTCAATAGGTGAGCGTAAGTATTGGTTTCTCGCACCAGGATGTTGTGGCTAAGAGAACAATATGGGGGGTTTGGAAGGTCAATGGAGAAAAGCCTCACACAGCTGAAAGTGATCATTAGACAAGAAGAAGTCTTATAATCGAAGCTATGCAAGGAGTAGTGATTTCCACACAACGGATGCACATAGAGGTACAAATGTATGAAAGCTCTCCAATGGAACTAGTAAGGTGCATCCAACTTTCCTTCTCATGAAGACCTAGAGCACTTTTGGGGAGGCTTATCATTGGAATATACAAGCCAATTTCTATAATGAAAGGATTCCCACATAGTTATATAGGTAGAATATGAAAGCTCTCTCCAAACTGATGTATAAGTGCTAACATAAGCACAAATTTCGATAGTAATGTTTCCCCTCTCGCTTTTTTGTTTCTTTTTATTTTTCTGGTGGCCTCCGTGACTCTTTTTTCTCTCATTTGGCCTCTTTAGACTATTTTTCGTTTGGTCTCTTTGAAATCTCTTTTATATCCTCATCGGTAGGGGCAACACTCTATATAAAAATGATCAACACAATTTTGGTACTCATAACGCATAATGAATAATACATGATGTATTAAATTGAATGCCTCTGCCAGCATAGCAGGATGTGCATATGATCTAGTGTAACATGGAATAAATTCATAATGGACAAAGCCTTGTAAAACTATCATGGCAACTATATATGATCATGCAAAGCAATATAAAAATGAAGAATGACACCAAGTCATGTAATATAAGATGGAAGTTGCATGTCAATATATCTCGGAACGGCCATGTAAATGTCGTGATAGGTAGGTATAGTATCTGTTTTGAGGAAGATACTAGGAAAACATGCCCGTGCGTTGCACCGGGAGTAATAAATCACACTTTTCCGGCCTAATGGCTTCAGACCACACTCAACATCCACATTCTAGAGTTGAATAGTCCCCTCTTGATTTGAACTGTTTACAACATAGAACAGAAAACACAGATGGTTCTAGAAAAAAAATCATGGATGCTGGTTTCTCCTATCTTAATTTTCTGGGTATTATAATTAAAACATGCAAATTCTATTGTATCGATAAGAATTGATTCCGACCACAATGGGTTACATAATGTCCTTTAGAATTGACTATCCAACGGCACGATGATCATTGACACTTATATGCACACATCTTGGCATTTTCTGTGGAAGAAATATTTCTCAAACAAAGTTGACATGTATAACAGTATAAGAAAGAAATACCGGTCCTGTGTGCATGGAAAAAGTTCATTGACTACAATCATAATGTATATTGCTTGTCCTGATATACCAATATGTATAGAACTACTTATGCACAATGGGTTAGATTTTATAATAAGCTTTTTCCATACTCAGCCTCCATAGCTTAGTGAGATTAGCAGGTCCTGGAATTAAGATCACCCGCAGCCTTGGAGACCTTTCACGGTCTTTTGAATCAAGTTCTGCAATCAAAACGACATATAGCCCTTGAATCAATTTTTCTCAACAAAGAATTCTTCAAGAACACGAAGAAGACGAGCAACAAACCCTCCAATGGTTCCTGCAGCTTGCAGCATTCCTACTTACAATTAAACCACGGCTGTCATGACATAGATAGTCATGCCATTGGGCTAGGCATTCATAAAATGGTGCAGAATACTGGAGCTATTTACATTCAGAGAGATGAAAAAGTATAGAACGAAACCATCCCTTGGTGTGAAATGTGTTCAACTTAGAAAATTTGAGATCAAACACACTCGAATGCCAATGCCCTTTGGTGTCCATGGCAGCACCAGATTAAGAGGGAACCGATACAACCATGCATGGTGTCCAAAATCACGAATTCTTTGAAGTAGTGTGAACAATCAGAAAATTAGAAAAGGAGGGAAGCACACACTTAACCATTTTGTCGAACACTCACATGGCATCACCTTAACGACTTCATTTGTCGATGGCAAGCACACAAAGCCGGAGCAAGCACCCAAAAAATTTAACACGCCGGGCAAGTGAAATGAAAGATCAGAGCGTTGCAGGGGTCGCGGGGAAGCAACGGAGATTCTCACAGCGGAAGGCAGCGGCAGAGTTGGCTATATATGCAGATAGATACACCAATACATAGCACGCGCGTCCGACCCAATCAGGAGATTCAGAACCACGCGTGCCTATTTGCCCTGCTTCATCTCAAGCAGTCAAGCTACTCTATATGTAGCTAACTCTTTTGATTTTGGGGGTTGTCTTGGGCGAGAGGAAGCAAAGCTGGACGCTCCAAAACACGAGTACAGCGCAGTAATCAGCCATGATTAGCATCGAAAACTACAGATTTTTCCGCACCTGCTCCTGCGTGTTGGTCCCGAGCCCCCTGCCATCTCCATTAAATTTGGCAGAGACGGTGCTGGACGCGCGATGCTAGCGGGAGGAGCGTCCAGATGAGCAGCTCCAATCCCGAGCCCCCTGCCATATCCATTAAATCTGGCCGATACGGTGTTGGACGGGCGATGCTGGCGGGAGGAGCGCCCAGATGAGCAGCTCCAATCCCGAGCCCCCTGCCATCTCCATTAAATCCGGCGGAGATGGTGTTGAACGTGCGATGCTGCGGGAGGAGCGTCCAGATGAGCAGCTCCAATCCCGAGCCCCCTGCCATCTCCATTAAATCTGGCGGAGGCGGTGCTAAACGCGCGATGCTGGTGGGAGGCTCAGGGCAGCTCCCCGCAGGAAGGTGGGGGACGGGGAGGCGACGCGATGTAGCGCCGGGAGCCGGACAACGCGGAGGTGGACGGCGGAGCCAGACGACGCGGAAGTTACTGGTGGCGAGGAATTGCGCAGGAATCGAGCAGGGAAAATTCGGCAACAAGGGGGGCAACTGGCAGTGAGGAACCAGACCACCGCTACGAAGTTGCAGCGGCGAGATCTAATTCAAGTTCATATGAAAACATGCAGGATGAGCGGATGGGGAGGGGGGATTCCTTATAGGGATAGAGGGAGCAGGTAACAACGGCGGACGACCATTCTGGAGGTATCTCGGAGACCGCGGTGGTGTTAGAGGTCAGGTAGAGTACGGGCACAGGAGCGGCGTCCAGTGCTTGGAGAGGCTGGGTCTCGTTGGGAGGTGCGGGACATAATAGAACAACCGAACCAGGGTGGCAGTTTTGCAGTATTATGTGATTTGGTGTAAGGGTAAAACGGTAAATTTGTGTTGGACGAAAATTTTGGCAGAAACCTTAATGCCTTTATTATTATATATATATATATACTAGCACATGTGCCCGTGCGTTGCAACGGAGTACATACTATCGTGATGTTCATAGGTCAAGAAGACAAAGATTAAAAATAACCAAATGTTGAAAGAAATTATGAACATAACAATAACATTGTAATATAAGTTGATTCATTCCAAAGATAGCCAGATAGGTCATATTCAAAAACTGAAAACATAATTGCTTCTACCAATTCTTTTCCATCACACCATATATGTTATTTCACACTCATAACACAACTATGATGTGAGTTAATATTTGTACACAAACACAATAATACATAGTCCAGTTGAAGAAAAAAAAATACCGACGGAATTTGAAAATGCATACAAGGTCATAACAATAAGTCATATTCAGAGTGTGCGTAACGCATCGATGCAATGTTGCATGACAGCACCCTATTCATATCGAATTCCTACAGGATGTCATTTGCTTAGACAGAGTTCAGAAGAACTCCCTCCGTCTCAAAATAAGTGTCTCAATTTTGTCTAAATATGAACGTATGTAGACATGTTTTAGTATATACATGCATCCATATTTAGACAAAGTTGAGACAATTATTTTGAGACGAGGGAGTAATACAGTTCAGCATACCCAAGAACTGATGTAGCACAATGCCAGCTTCACATGGTCCGTCTCCTTAATTGATTCCTGCAAGCAAATAAAATACCATTTGTTGCTTTGCGTTACTCCGACCCAGATACAGGTGTGAACTCATTTGTAACGACGCGGGCGTTACACTGCAGCAATAGATGGGTTCAAGAAGCCAGGGGTGCTGGACCGCCTCGTCTGCGTGGACGGCGACAAAGACGACGGGGACGACCCCTGGTTATTTTCCCCCGGTCTTAGATGAAAACAATATTCCACCGTCCTCCCACCCCAGGAACGGCTCTATGCACAACTGTCGCCGCCAGCGACCAGCGCTGCCGCACGAGGCTGCCACCTACTTGCCTATTGCCACGATCGGCGGCCACCAACCAGCGCCACTGCACTCGCATATCTCCTCCAGCGCAACCGAACTCGGCTATCTTTCCGGCGTCAGCCTGCCATCTTCTCTCGCCGTCCAGACCAAACGCCTTCGGTCGGGCTTCGTCGGCCCCTCCCAGAACAACGCGGCGTGTCCCAGCTAGGCATCTCTCCTTGAGTGGCCACTCGATCTTCCTTGTGTGTGTTCAGAGAAGTATTTTGAACTTGTAAAACTCTGCCTGCTTAAAATCATTGACATGCTAG
This sequence comes from Alopecurus myosuroides, assembly GCA_028641055.1. NCBI lineage: Eukaryota > Viridiplantae > Streptophyta > Magnoliopsida > Poales > Poaceae > Alopecurus > Alopecurus myosuroides. Next base: position 313,839,360 of record CM054059.1, on the reverse strand, counting down.
ACTGAACTTTTGTGTTCTGTAGATAGCGAAAGACAACCTCCAACAGAAGATCATGGTGATGGAAAAGGCCATGGAATTGCTAGAAGGTTGAAATAAATTGGTAGCACTTGCAACTTACTTTTCTGACAGACAAACATAATGAATATTTTCCTACAAGAAAGATAGCTAGCACTCGGCCAGCAGTTCACCAGGAGGCTGGCTCAGTCGGACATGCTCATCCCCCATGCGAGACACAAAACAGCTGCTTTGCAATTTCTCTCTCGGCCTTATCTATTCCTTTTGCAAGGAATACTATGTGCTGGTTGAAAGGTGGAAAAATAACGACAGATTGGCTGAAATCTCACTTCCAGTTCATCTTCAATCAGTATACATTAGTATATGCCTGAAAAATAACAATTAAATACTAAATAGATTATCTATAGAAGAAAAAAAAGCAAAATAGTTGCATTACAATTTCTCTGTCTCAGCCTTTTCTATTCCTTTTGCAAGGAATACTGTGTGCTTGTTGAAAGGTGAAAAAATAATGACAGAATGAAAGATACTATAGAAGTGTGGTTGTTGATTCTATCATTATCTCCATTAATTAATGCATGATAGCTCCTCTCTCAGACATTAACACAAGCACCTTTTGTGCTGAAAACAATGAAGCCACACAAACAAATAAAAACTGAAATAAAAGATATGTGCGTGTGCATTTTCAAGGCAAAGACTTCACTCTACTGCGAACCGCAGCTGCTCATCAGAATCAAAAGAAAATAAGAAATCTAGCTAGACCATAGATACATCTAGCGCTAGCGGCGCTCACCTGTTCTGCACGTAGCACGCCCGGGAAGTTCGCAGCGGTGACTCAGGCACGCCGCTGTCTTTGCCCATCTTGTCCATCAATACAACACCTTCTCTTGAAATTTACACAATCAAAGTAGAAAAATGGATCAGCAGCGAGCGAAGCAGGAACTGGATCAACAGCGGTGACCGTCGACGCTGCTGCCGCCAGGCGTGTGAAAACTCCTCCCTCTCCCCCTCATCTGTCCGTTGTCCCTTCCCTTGCTGTCTCTCTAAGAAGTTGTGTGCGGGCGAGCTCCTCTCCCCTCCCCTGATGGCGCCAACGAGGTAAAACGGCGAACGTGGTGTGCAGGGCGTCCTGCTGCACCCTTGATGACCTCTCTCCCTCGACTATAATTTGTTTGCTATTTCCAGTACTATTGGTGAACCAGAAAATGATACGTGAGCTTGAAAACCGTACATCGAGCCTCGGTCTGATAGCGATGACCATTTAAATTGTGTGTTCCTCTGTCTTCATTTTCACAGAGCAATCAACCTGCTCAGGACGTTCATTTAGCTCACATCCACCGTTCGGATAATTCCATGTCCTCAATGGCATTGTTGCGGACATGCCTTCGGCAGAAGCAATTACACCAACACGCTACTGGAGCACCTTGGATTATTTTCTGATGAAGATTACCATAGTACGAAGCCTGCTGGAGCTACTCACTCTGCCTTATCTGAACGAAGATCCCATGCCAAATTTCTCTCAGCCCAAAAATCAATTCGACAGGATCATGCAATCAGGTACGACACATATAGGGATTCATCCAGTTGATGGGCTTGAGGTTGGGGATTCGCCGACGATGGAGAAGGGCGTGCTGCTGCCAGTTACGGACCTGGTCGGCATGTCCGCCGCTGCTGCTCTGAGTGACCCAGTTCTCCATCCTCGCCGAGTCCTACTGCCGGTCTGGGTGACCCGCCTCTACGTCAGTTGCTATTTCCCGCAGAGTACCACTCCTCCTGCACATGACCACACATGGTGAGGTACGGGCGAGGTGGACAGACCAGAGATTATGAGGGGAGAGTTACCGTTGTGGTCTCGGTCGTCGTGTTCCCGCAGTCCTAGGCGGTCTACACGGCGCATGATAGAACCGCATCGACCAAGCTCCGGATCGGATCAAGGCGCTGTGAGGAACGCGTCCCGGTAGGCCTCAAAACCGGCGGCGCTTGTACCAGAGTTGGGTTTGAGTGGAACGGCAATGCACGAATCGGCGCGGAGCAGGACATGGAGGGAAAGATCGGGGCGCATCTCGCCGCCGACCACGGATGTGCGTGCATGTAGCTAGCTAGGACACGCCGAGCAGGGATGGTCTGCTCTTGGCTCTTCTAGCTTCTCGGAGAGGGAAGTCATGAGATGAGCGATTATAGAGGCCGTGATTCGAAGCCGGCGAGCGGCAACCGGAAGGAGGACGGTGAGTGCGGCGGCGCTGGTGGTCGTGGGGATTGCGGTGGGGAAGGGGGATTGAACGAACAGTTATTTCCAGTTTCCACTTGGCGGTGGCATTGTTTAGTAAATACGTGATTTGGTGAGGGCAAATCAGTAAATGTATGTTGGACGAAAATTTTGGCAGAAACCTTAATGCTTTTATTATTAGGTAAAGATATATATATATATATATTATATTATATAGGTAAAGAGGTAAAGATATGGGCTTATGTGTAGGATAACAAGATGAAGTCCTCCCACGGGGTTTGGATATCTTTACTATTAAGGTTGTTGTGGCGGTGGTGTCACACTTCAACGAAATTACAGAAAGAATGGCACCGCACAACTAACTATCCCACTTCTAGGTAATTACGGAGAATATGCCACCACCCTAAATTCTCTCCCATCTCTAACCTCGCGTGAAAAAAAAACTTTTCACACAATCACAAAAATCTCCTAATTTACCTCAACAAATCTCTACTCTCTATTTTTATCTTTTTACTATTTTCTTTATCTCTACTATTAAATGGGAGTTGGACGTACCTCCAGACCATCGCTCATCGTCTGCCCCCTTCAATCAATCGTTAGCGCTAAATAAGGAATCAAACAAACAAAATCGCTTTCTGTTCCTTCGTTAGCTACACATAAGGCAGGTACACAATCAAATCTCCCGTTTCTGTCTGATTGGCTGATCTCTCGCTCCCCTTCCTTCGCACTCGTCCAGGAAATAAAGACACGCGTGAAGACCTCCCCTCCGACGCAATCCTGGCGGATCAGATCAAATCCTCCCGAGTGAGGATGTTAGGGTTCCACTTCGCAGGGTAGACCAGATCTTATTTATCAGTTTTTGAGGGTTTGATATAATTCAGTTAACTAGCTTCCCAGGGTTTCTTCTTGCAGAAATTGTGAATTGCATGAAAACTTTGTACAAATTTTAGTTTGCTCATCCATTTTGGTGGCCACAATTGTATGAAAACATTCTCGCACTTCCTTTGATTGTAATGATCCTAGGGTAGCTCCATCTTACTGCTATATCTTACTGTTCATCAGTTTATGATTGTAAAGGAAGAACAATATTAGTTATACTGCTGCTTTTGTGACTTGATTGATATTTAAGTGCAAGCACTTCTATATATAATGAATTGAGATCAGCACCATGTTTGACCCAGTTTAATTGCTCATAATTTATCATCTCAATGATTCTATATCTGAAATTTGTTCCAATATATATTTTTCAGTGGCATAATTCATGTACGAGGTGCTAAGGCCCAAGGGTAAAGTAGTCGGCCACATAATTTTGTAGCGGAATCATGAGTCAATCTATCATATGTATGATTGTTGTGTTTCTTAGGATTTGTATCAGCAACTTAGTAGTAGGAGCCTGGATTTTATGTTTCTCATCGTCTACGGATAACAGATTAGGAATGCTGAAGATGTATGAATGTTTTAACTTACTGTTAGAACAAAAACCTGAATTTTGGTGTTGCTATTCTGTAATATCTCTTGATAGTGGAACCCAGATCTACTATCGTGGACGTACGAAAAACAAGTATGTTGTGCAGGTTAGGATCTCGTCCGGTGTGTAAGCTGTCGCTGCCATAAAGGTTGCCATGTGACCAGAAAAGGCTGGGAAGCTGATAGTGGTAATCAAGTGTACAACATCATTGAGTGTTTTCGAGCTAGAATTCTTGTTTTGAAACATCGAATGAGGTCAATATAACGACATTGGATGTGATATTCTTGAGATTTGGAGAGAGAGGTACATGTTGTCGGTGTTGTTCCAGTCTATGTGGGAAGAGTGCGAGAAGATGCATGATGAGGCATGAAAATACAGATTTGTTGGGTTTATTGCTGAAATAAATAAGGAGGCAGCATGGAGACGCTTGATTGCCGGACTTGCACACGCTTTTGTTGATATTGATATTCATTGCAAGGAAAACCTGGCAGCTTATTTGCTTCCTAGGAGCCTTAACTTTTTACGTAGACTCTTTTCTTACCTGAGGATTAATGCATTCATCGGCGGTGATCAATTGTACCTGAGTGATAAGAAACATTGGGGATATTGTATCTATACTTATGGTTACCATTTTTTCCTTGATGGAAACTTTCTTTGTTATGAGTTATGACGTAGTCTTGGTAAAACTTCACATATTTCACTGCCCTTAATATCTGCATCATAGCAGCCGAAAGTGATACATGCTACAACAAACTTGGGATGACCAGATGGAGTGTGGTTATAAATGGGGTGACGGCTGTCTCATTGGGCTAAGAGGATAATTTTGTATGTGACGAGAGACACACTTGGTTGTCTTGGTTTCCTAGGTAATATTTGTATGTGACTAACTATCATTCTCCTTGAAACTGACAAATTTAATCTGCTTTACCAGGTATATGTTCGCATTAGATTTTACTATTCTATAGCTTCACGACTCTTATCTTACACTGCCTACTCTCCCGATTCTCTTGTTCTATAGCAGCAAACACGCAATATGCATATGTTCTCGAATTACGTGACTGGAAATTCGAAATTCTTAGAATACTACCTGGCTATGTTTTTATGTAACAATGTGTCAGTTTTTGTTCCTGGGTAAGATTATGTGAGCTCCAAAGCAATGGAATTGTTGGTTCTTGCGGTATGTAGGATACTTCTATGTGGCTCCCACACTTATCAGTATGTTCCTCTGCTTGGTGGGTCTATAAAATATTTTGATTTGAGGACCCACATGAATCTTTGTGTGATGGCCATCGATAATAGTTTGAATATAAGTAGCCCCCATCACTGTGCGTGTGTACCTCCTTGTCTTTTGAGATTCTTTATTTCTGAGTGTGCTTCAACGAAAGAAACTTCGAGTGATAACCATATAAAGGAAGAAATCATAAGGTGATATTTGTTGAACAAGGCATATGCTGCACTTGAATTACAATGATGATTTGATCGATATCTCTAACTTTGTTTTTCTCGCCCGTGGCAACGCACGGGCATTCAACTAGTACTAGAAAAGTGTGCACCTACTGATATGGATATTATAGGGGTACATGATGATTGTTCATGCTTGAGTTGGAAGGAAATATTGAAGTTAATTTATGATTACTATAAGGTGAATTCCTTCTTAATGGATTGTGTTGTTTGTGCTTATAAGAATGTTATACTACCTAAATCCCTGCATTTATGTATGATTCAGGTTATTTATAACACAAACATTATTGGAGGCAAGGAGCATGGAATCATGGAGCAAAGCATTGGAGAATTCATGGAAGAAGATGATCATGCAAGACCAAGGGAGAAGGAGGAGGCAGAATAATTGTTTTGTGTTCTCTCCAAACATAAGAGGCTGTCTATGGTTAGGAGAGAAGCCCCTGCGCTCAAGGATGGTTCCCTCCAAACATAAGAGACTGTCTATGGTTAGGAGAGAGTCCCACCTGAGTCTAATAAGGCCCTGTGTGGCTGTTTGGGCCGCACCCCCTCAATGGGTCGGTTTGTATTGGTTTGGGTGCACCAAACCGTGTAGGTTTAGGTTAGGGGGCGCACCTCCCCCTCTCTTAGCCGCCACCCCCTCATAAATACCTCTTCCCACGAAATTAGAGGTTAGACCAAGTTAAACATAAACCCTAGATTCCAGAATTGAACTATGTTCATCTGAATTTATCCCCACCAGTTTGGTGGAGTTACCCCCTTGCAAATTCTGCGTGTTATCTGTTGTTCCATTGGGAATCAGTAGATACAGGACCACTCGTAGTCTTTGATTACGTTGTGCAAGTGTGTGGAGTTGAGAATATCCAAAGGGATTGAGAGCTGTTGCATTGGCATCAGGGATCAGCCGGAGAGATTTCAGCAAGACACAATTTATCCAACAAGTTATCGTGAGTGTTCATCGAGAAGATCGGGCAACCCCTTATCACCTACTCTCGGTGTGAGAAAGAGCAATGCACAACACCGAAGAGGCTAACAAATATGGATGTTGGAAGCGTCAGAAAACCGCAACTCAACATTAGTTAAAAAGAACTCGCAAGTTTATTGATTCCAACTAATAGCATAATTAATCATGACATAATAAATACCACCCCGAGGGGGAGCTTTGACGAAGGCATGAGTGTCTAGTTGGGGTCCTCGACCATCAATGCATAACCAAAATCACCAATGACTATTATCTACTAGCAGAATTCATGTGTGATTGTACCATCAACTCATGTTTAAGCGTGGCACGGTTTTAAGATTTTAGACCATCTGTTAATAGTTTTTACTTCATTAGACTAGTAGGTTTAACCACTAAGCATATTAATACCTAAAAACCATTGCAAATATTCAAGTGATAAAATTTAATGATCTATAAGATTATGCAAGATTTTCATCATACAACTACCACAATCAACATTTTTCTAGTTCCAACATATTAACCAAGCACCAAATAAATTCCAATTCAACTCTCCAAACAAGCATAAGTGAATCAAGATATTTCTAGTACACTTCCTATAAAATAAACTAACAACTCTTAACAAGATATAATTAAAAAACAAGAGTTGAACAAAAACAAAAGCTAATACTCTACAAATATAAGTGAAAAGAAAGAGTATTATATAAAAAAGCGAAGCGCGTCTGTCTCCCAAATAAGAATGCTAGGATCCTATTTCAAAAAAAAATGTTAGGATCCTAAATTTTAATGACCAGAAAAAACTGAAATCAAAACAAAAGGATGCTTCAAGAAAAGCACATAATACGTGAAGCAACAAAAATATAATTTCAACAGAGACAATGTGATAATTTTTTTATGAAGAAGGGTGAATCCCCAAGCTTAGACACTTGATGAATATATCAGAGGGGGGCATTGGAAATTCCCAGGTTTGAGCTTTTATCCCTTATTAATCTTCTTTTATCATCCTCTCTCGTGAAACTTAAAAACTTTGTTCATACAAAACTTCTCATAAACTTATTAGAGGGGTTAGTACTCATTAAATCAAATCCACTTTTGTACTGTAGAGACGCATTGAAAATACTCAATTCAACATTATCTACTGTTAATAAGCCTATTTTGTGGTTGTCCTCTTCTAGATTTTCACGCTCAACACTGGTAAAGACGAGAGTTTAAATAAAGACAAAAATCTATCAAAAATAGAGGAGCATGTAAAGATCAAATTTAAAGATGTACTTCCGTTGATCAAATAAGAAAACTTAAAAGTAATGAAAGATATATTATAAGCCCAGCTTTGCTCTAAAACAATTCAGATCAAGATCACGATCCGGTAATTTTTCAGTTTTTACAATGCAGCGCAGGAAATCTGTTTTTGCACAAGCAAGCAAAAATTAACACTATCAAAATATTAGAGCCTACTCTTGGCAAAAAAAACAAAAATAAAAGTATACAAATAGGTTGTTATAGAGGAAAAAAACACTCTAGGCTCAACAAAAAGCAAAAGAAAACTGAAAATAAAAATAAAATAGGTTGCCTCCCACAATCATTTTTTAATGCCTTTTAGCTAGGCGACAATGCAAATATCAAGTATTTTCATCACCAACATCAAGATCATAGCTAGCTCTTATGATTGGTTCGAAAGGTAGCTTAATTATCTTTATAGGGAAGTGCTTCATCCCCTTTCTAAGTGGAAACTTAAATCTTATGTTTCCTTCTTTCATATCAATAATAGTACCAACAATTCTAAAAATGGTCTTCCCAAAATAATAGGACAAAAATCATTGCATTAAATATCCAAAACAATAAATCAACGGAACATAACTATTATTAACAAAAAAATAGAACATCATAAATCATACCCAAAGGTTTCTTCATAGTAGAATCGGGTCCTCCAAAGGTTTCAATTCAAGTATATCATATAAACTTTGAGGCATAGCAAAAATATCTGCTCCAAGATCACATAAAGCAATGGAATCAAAGTCATTTATTTTCATATCAATAGTGGGTTCCAACCATATTGTAATTTCTTAGGAATAGAAGTTTCAAGTTGGAGCTAAGAGGGGGAGGAGGGCGGGGGCGGCGCGGGGTGGTTTAGGTGGGCAGAGGGTGGGGGTCGCCTTGCTATCTTTTTTCCTTTTTCCTTCCGGCTGATTGTGCAGAAATTTACCTTGTAATTTTTGCACAGTTCACAAATGATCTTTCTTCAGTTTTCTAAAAGAATATTCTCTACAATTTCCGTACTCGTATGGATGTTTTCTTAATTTAAAAACTTAAAAATGTCTCTTTTTACCTAAGTTACAAAAAAAATGGGTTCATATATGTAGTAAGATGTTAATGGCATTCTACGGACTGTGGCCGTTGTGACTACATGTATCCATCGTTAAGGGCATCTCCAGTCGCCCCCCCCCACCGAGCCCCCAGGCGGCTTTTTTAGCGCCGGAAGCGGCGAATAGCGTCGTTTTCGCACCAGCCGCCCCCCAGAAGCCCAAATAGCGCCGAAACGGCGCTAATTCGCGCCGCGGCACCCAGGCGAAACCCAGCCCGCTGGGTTCGACTTGGAGGGGCGAAAATGCGGTGCAGCCCACGCGGGCCAGCTCTGTTAGTGACGCATCGAAAAAACGCGGGAACAGAAACCCCCGTGATCATCTTCTCGGCTCCCGCGTCGGTCAAAGGCTGCCGTCGTTTATGGCGTGGCGGCCGCCCAGTGCATGCGCCCGTTCAAAGGCTGCCGAAGTAATGGCGTGGCGGGCGGCAGCGAGGGCACGCGGCGCAGTAAATGCCCGACAGGCTACAAAAACCCCCGCGCTCGCTGCATTCCCCATTCTTCCTCCTCGCCGCTCTCCCCGTCCTTCCTCCTTGGCGCTGTACTCTCCCCGTGCTTTCTCCCCTACGATGGCGAACTACGACGATGCCGCCGCCGCCACCTTCACAGGAACGAAGCGTGGTCGCTGTATCGGGCGGGCTATCCGTGCCCGCCCGACATGCGCCTCCCGAGCTCCGCCGGCGGGCAACCTCGATGTCACCTCAGCGTCGGCGGGGTTCCCGTGCCCCCAATCCCTTCCACCGACGCCGAATTCCGGCAGGCAATCGCGGAAGTTCGCCGAGGACTGCCGGCGGACGAGGCCGCGCGGCTTCACTGGAGGCCGCACGGCCAGGACGCTTTCTGATGGCAGGAGCTCCAGCGCCGCCACGACGCGGACCTCGCCGCCGAGGGCAACAACGGCCCTGTCGAGGGCCGCGCCAACAGCTCGGGGTGCAAGCGTTGGTGGGGAGGCCAGCACCGCACTCTCGAGTGGGTGCTGGACTACTTCGACGCCGGCAACGAGCCCCGGCTGCAGATGCCGCCCCGCCCGCACCCCTCGTGGGACCCGTGGCAGATGGGAGGCTCGTCGTGGGCCACCTCGATCTCCTCCGGCGCCCAATCCCTCTCCCTCACCCCCCCCCCCATTCTCAACTCCGGGGCCCCTGCCCCCAGGCGCAGCGGCGGCGCCCTGCGCATCGGCGAGCCGCGCCAGCATCACGACGCGGGCTTCGAGCGCATCGTCCGCCCGAAGACGGAGGTGGAGGAGGACGATGAGTGGCCAGACTTGAAGGCCGCGGAGGAGCTCTCGCGCAACACCCTCCAGCCGGTCGCCGACGACGTCGCCGCCGACTGGAGTCTGCGCGACAGCACGGAGGAGGAGCTGAAGCTCCAGCGCCGCCTCCTCGCCGAGACCAAGCAGCGGAAGGCGCAACGCGAGTAGGAAGCTGCCGCCAATGCGGCCCGCCGCCGCATTCCTCTCCCTCCGCAGACGAGGGAGATACCCTACGTCGTGCTCGACCCCGACAGCGACGAAGAAGCCGAGCAGCAGCGAGCCCTTGCGGTGAGCAGGTGGGGCGACTCCGGCGCGGGGCCGAGCAACCCGCACTGCCGCGATCCCGGCCAAGGAACGAGAAGGCGGGACGGCGGCGGCTCGGACGACGACGACGACGACGAGGACGACTGCGACTACAGCCAGGCGATCGCGGCGAGTCTAGGCCTGCAGTAGACGTAGTTTTACTGTTTTTTAGTTTCAGTCGAACTGTATGAACTTTCGTCGAATCAATAAAAGTGCGTCGAATTTTATTTTTCGAGTTATTTTGGGCCGAATGTTGGGCTGGGGGGCGACTGGGGAACCCTGCCCCCATGTTCCAGATTAACGCCGTTTGGCGCCGCGGCGGCCCCAAAACGGCGGCGTTTTGGGCCCTGGGGGGCGACACGACTGGAGATGCCCTAACGTGTGATATATTGGAAAGGCATACGTGTTGGCAATCTTCCTGAGCTGACGTGCATGCAAGAAGCCCAGGAGGATGGGGCATGGGGGACCCTGGATCTGAGAGTCTGGTCCATGTTTGGTAGGGTCTTTGAATTCTTCGTCGTTGGTGATGTTGGATAGCGGCGGTAACAGGAATAGTTTTTTCCTTCCCCGCATTGGCATCGAAGAATCAGAGGATGGTGTCGATCGTCAGACACGGCCTGGCCTGATCACGGCGACATCGTCCTGCAGAGGGGATGGTGTTGCGGCGTGTTTTTGTTCTTCAGTTCTGCCATTGCATGATGGAGCTTAGCCATCCACGGCTTTGTTGGGGAACTTGTGAGGTTTTTGTCTCCCTCCTTGGTCGGCTTCTCCGGGACAGCGAACTATTCAGTTCGTGGCCACAAGCAGTTTGCTCACGGCGCGCCACCAGTGGATGCAGAAGAAAGTTCTTGTAAGTTGTAAGGGCCGATTTTATAGAAGGAAGTTCTTGCAATGCCTAGACTACATAGGCAAACGGTTGGCGTGCAAAGCGTTCCGGCAACTGAAACTAGTAATTTCAGCGTAACCCAGCTGAGCAGCATCATTTGAAAGTACGCTCGAGGATTGCTTTCTACAGACAGAAGGGAAGTGCGCCAAGTAACAGACAGAACTTTCCACTCAAGATGGCTGTATTTTGTGTAAATTGTATGTACTGTTTCTTTAGAAATGTCTATACGACAAACCTTAGCTCGCACAAAGCGCTAGGAAGGCAAGATGGTTGTGCGGCTCTCCACCTGCCGGTGGCTCGTGGCAACGGGAGCCTCTCCCCCACTTGGACTTGCAGAGACAGGTGTCGTTGCGTGGGAATGGTACACACGAAAAATGGAACCTTGAACCGGACGAAACAGGAAGCAGAAGCTGGCAAGAGGGCGGAGGCGAAAGGGAGAGGTGGGCACAGAGACCAATCCCCAAAAGCTACCCTCTTCTTTCTCCTCCACAGAACTCGATTGCCAAGCATCTTACTTCCTCTTATTCCTCTTTCTCTTGTGGACTTAGCCCATGGACCATGCTTGCTGCTGGGAATAAGGCCCCCTTGTGCACCATTTTCTTTGAGTATAACTAGTTGTATCTTGGCCGTATGTTGCATTTTTTTTCCTAACAGAAACTCTTCAAAAGAGATATCTGATTTTAGATAAATTTCTTTTGCAGCAGAGGAACATAGAAACTGTAATCACTCCTAGGAGCAAAATAGGAATATGAAGTAATTTTTTGAAAGACATGGACAGAAAATCCAGAAACGTATATGGCACCTCATTGTTCTCTTTTTCTATTATTAAGGGAATTTTATTAACTAACAGAGTTCTCCCGTTAAAAAAAAGTATTGAGGAAAAAAAATGTGTTCCTACGGCAGAAAGCGGTAAAGCTCACAGACCGTAAGAACTAAAGCATGTGGCATAAGCATGACATACTAGCAATTTTGTAGCTGAGGGCATTTGCACACTTAAAGAGGATGACCGATTGCAACCTAGAGTAGGCATTAGTAGTATTGAATTTTCGTTACTTACGAAAAATGGCAAAGTCGTATTTTTTTTAATAAAGGGAGATTTTATTACTTAGAATAAAGTATTGTACTCAGCCTCTGCATAACTAAGATGCACATAACCGAAAATCAACAAACAAAAAAGTGGCGCATTACAGAACAAAGTAAAAGACGCCTAGCGAGGTGGAGGGCCGATCCGCAAATTATGCTGACATCCATGTTGGGATAAAAGTCCCTTGCTGTAACCTCTAGTCTGGTATACACCTCCATAAAAAGGTCCTGATGCTCTACACGCTGCAGTAGTACCCAAGTACGGAGTATAGCTGTAGTCCTGAAGATAATCTGCATAAGAGAACAATTTTTATTATAAAAAATCTTGTCATTTCTAGATAGCCACAACGACCAAATAACAGCTAACGCTGCCACCCTAATAAGCCTTTTGAACTTTTAGTTAGAGGATTATAACATTCCTTATGGTGCAAGGGTAAATAGTGGCACCGCCAGGCATTTTGTTGGGAAGAAGACCATGGACAATAGCCGATGACACCACAAAAGATGGTTGAGATGACAAAAAAAAAACAGGATGAAACTAACCAGCTGGTTGATTGCTTTTAGAAAATATTTGAAATCCCACGAAGGTTGATATATTGGCAACTCATATAAATAAGTAAAATCTGATTTGGCTTATGAAAAAAGTTGTGCTAAAAATGTTACGAAGAAGTTCAGTTAAATAGGAAAAAACGAGATGAAAGCCTAACAATTGAATGTACAAAGTCCGGTTAATTAGAAATTGGGTTGAACACATAAGTTGGTCATTTGTAGAAAATATTTGAAATACCTCAAAGGCGGGTGTTTTGGAGCTCATAAAAATAAGTAAAATAGATTCAGCTTGATAAAAATTGCTTCTAAAATTTCTTACGAAGTCCAGTTAATTAAAAAAGAAGATAAAAGGGCTGAGAAGAAAAAAAAATCCTTGCCTTGAGGCTACCCTTGCAGGAGGAGGGAGGCAAAAGAAACCTTCTCCAAGAAAAAAAAAACTCTCCTTCGTCTCGTCTGCGTCGTCCCCGTGGGCGGTCGGGCAAGCACGCCGCCTCCCTCCGCCCCTGTCCTCCTCCCCCTCCGCCGCCGGGCGAAGCCCACGCGGTGCTGGCGGTGGTGGTTCTTCTCTACCCGCGCGCGCGGAACTCTGCACGGGACAACAACGACCGGCAGTGGTGCACACTTGGTGGCGATCTCGGCTGGCGGCGATGCTCCAGCATGACGGTGTTGGTTTGTCGGCGTTGTCCACGATGGACGCTGTCTAGGCCTAGGCTTCTTTGGTTGTTGTCTGGTGGTGGTGCTAGGCTGGGCACGCTCTTGGTAGGGTGTGGCTCGTGGTACTGTGCCCCTCTCTGGGTGGTGACATATGGTGAGTGCTTCGGGTGGTCTCGTCCTAGGGCGATTTGTGGTGGTTTTCCAGCGAGGATGGTGGTGGTAGGGGTAACATTGGACTCATGGATGGTGGCGGCGGCCATGGCGCTGCGGCGCGGCGGTCGGGCTAGTCGGGCCTGATCTGGGCCGAATCTAGCTGGACTTGGCATCATCTAGCTGATCTGAGCCTGACAGGCCCTGCTGTTGCGTCCGGTCGGTGACCACCTTTGGCGGGGGAGGATGGCTGATCTCCTTCTACTGGTTGCTGCTATCGCCACACATGGGTTCAGATTGGTTGCCGTCCTACCCTGCCTGGTTCGTTGACCTCAGGTGTTGTCACTCCCGTAGTCGAGGCCGTGGATGTCGGGGTGGCGGCCCTGGAAGGTGGACTGCACGGGCGTTTTTGCGAGCGTCACGATGGTGGTGATGGCCTTGCTCTTTGGCTGCGTGGATGGGGTTTCCTGGCGTTGGTGGCGGCAACTCCTAAATCGTGGTCTGGAGACTATTCTTGCGGACAGTGGGAAGTCCGACTGTGCGGACGACGTGCGAAGGTTTTCCCGAGCGAAAACTCTACACCCCGGCGTCAATAGCGGCGATACCTCGGGGTAACGTTACCCCCTTGGGGGTGTTGTTGTGGCTATCTTCGCCACGTTAGGGCTTCGGGTGAAATGTTGACCATCCTGATCTCGATGGCGGTGACATGCTACGTCGTTACCCTCTTGGAGCGTCATCATGGAGCCTCGTCCCTTCGGGCTTCTTCCGATGTCCTCGGTGGCAAGTTTGGTTCTCTTTCTTTTTCCTATCTTTGATTTTCTTTGTAAGAGGTTCTCCTTATCATATTGTATCGGTTCGTCCTGTTTTTTTTAGGAACGCGCAAGAGTGCACGCCTTTTCTTATATAGATAGAAAGAGAGTCAATTACACAGAAATCCACAACGAAAACACACTGCGGGGGAAAACCCGAAACAGAAGGGACTAATCTCACAAAACCCTACAGACTTCCACCTCTCGGCCTCCGTCATAATCTCATCCAAGACGCGCTCCACCGGTTTGACGGCATTGCGGAATACCCTCCAGTTCCTCTCGAGCCAGATGGAGCGAAGAACCAAGAGCAATAGGCCACGCGCTTTGACCACCTTCCTAGCAGAACCCAACTGAATCGCGGAGATCCACCAATCCCGCAGAGAGATATCGGTCAGGACGCTCCAAGCTCGAGAAAACCTCGAACCAAATGATACGGGCAAGACGATCAATGGTCTTAGATTCCTGGAGGCACATCGGGCAAGTGTCGGTGGTGGCCAAACCATGGCGCAGTCTACGATCTCCAGTCCAACAACGGTTCCAAGCCACCTTCCACACAAAGAATTTGTACTTCAGCGGCGCTTTGCACTTCCAGATTGCTTCTTGCAAAGAATTTGTACTTCAGCGGCGCTTTGCACTTCCAGAAACGGTTCGCCCTGTTTCATGTGTGGAAAAGGGATGGGAATTAAATCTATGTACTAGCTAAACAATGGGGAGAATCGGCGAGCAAAAACACGTGTGTGAATCGCCAAAGTCTTTGCAAGGAACTTAACATTCCGGATATCCGGTCTCTGCAAAGTAGCATCTGCCCGACCACAGTGGTCCATAGGCCGGGTCCATGAGCAAGGGTGGGAGCGTTAACGGCCGAGAAGAGTCCCTGGCGTCCCCGCCTTTCGAACACACTCTTCCACCTCCACACCCTCCGGTCGCAGTATACCTCCGAATCTTCCTTTCTCGGTCCGATTCCCTCCACCCTCTTCTTCTTCATCTCCCTTCCTTCAGCCCACCGAGCTCCCCGTCCGCCACCTGTTCGACCAAATATCCTACATATACCCGCGCGCCATTTCACCGCTCTCCCGCCATCACCTAGTGACCGCGACCATGCTCAAGGCGCTCAACCCCACGCCGATCCGGCTCCGCCCGGCCTGCCGCGCCTCCTCGCCGGGTTGCGCCCGCGCGGCGCGGCGCCGGGTCGCGGGGGGCCCGCGAAGGGCGATCCCGCAGCAGCCCCCCGTGCGCCGGCCTTCCGGTGACCGCTGCGTGCCGTGGCGCGGCGCCGAGCCCTCGGGTCCAGCTCCGGCGCCAGCGTACCCGGTCTTCGCCCCGGCGCCTGGGGCCGGGGAGGGGTCCAGGGGCGAATTGGAGGCGTTCTTGGAGGTGGTGCCGGCGAGGATGCGGCGGGAGCTGGCGCTGCACCCGGAGGTCTGGGACCTGGTGGAGGTCGTCATGGACCTCGGGCGCCGCCCGCTCGCGCGGTTCCCCTCCGGAGACTGGGTGATCTCCGACCAGCCCGTCACTGCCGATGACCTCCGCCAGGCCGTCTCCAAGGTGCCGTCGACCTTTCCTTTGCAAAGCTTTGCTTTACGCTATGATGCCTGCGATCCCAAAATTGACTTGCAATTTTTTTTTTCCAAAAAGTTCCTTGTTTTTTTGCTCATTTAGAAGATCGGTTTCTCACTGCAGGTAGGCAATTTCTCCGACGACAACCGATCCGGGATCAACCACTCGTTGCACCGGATCAGTGCCATCCGAAATCGGAAGGCTCACATAATTGGTCTCACTTGCCGTGTCGGCCGAGCTATATCTGGCAGCGCAGAGATGATCCGAGATTTGGTGGTGGGAGGCGGCTCCATATTGGTGATCGGACCTCCTGGAGTAGGGAAGACTACTCTAATCAGGTACATCACCTAGACACATAACTCCAGTTCTGTAGATCACCGGTGTTAGTTATGTAATGCTACTGCACGTTACATGTATCAATCAATGCTAGCAGTAACATGGTTGAGAAGATCAAAGACAAGTCCATGTCTGTTGCAATCTGATGTTAACAGTTCAAAATGCTTTCTATAATACAGGGAAATAGCTAGGATCTTGGCAGATGAGGGTAAGAAACGTGTGGTCATAGTGGACACATCTAATGAAATAGGAGGAGACGGGGATGTACCTCATTCTGGCATCGGGCGTTCTAGGAGAATGCAAGTACCTAAAGTTACGATGCAGCATAACGTAGGTTCTCAGTATTCTTTCATACGGTTCATATGTAGTTGTGGAATCTGCTAAATTATATTTCTCAGATATACTTTGCTTGTGCATGCTCGATGATACATATGCAAACATTGTTTATGTAGGTCATGATTGAGGCTGTTGAAAATCACATGCCGGAAGTTATTGTGATCGACGAGATCGGCACGGAACTTGAAGCAATGGCAGCCAGCACCATTGCTCAAAGAGGCGTTCAACTTGTTGGAACAGCTCATGGGGTGACAATTGACAGCATAATTAAAAACCCTTGCTTGCAGATGCTTGTTGGTGGGATTGAGGTGCACCCTTTTCTTTTCTGTCATCTGCTTACCAAGAGTTTTGTTTGTTCTTGAAGCTTAGCACCTTCCTTAAGATCACATTAAAGCGCAGTTGTCAATTAGTTGATGCCAAAGATTAGCATAGTAGTTTCTAGGTTCCAGTTGATAGGAGAACTGGGCAATCGAACATGATGGTGTATCTCCCTTCCCTCTTTGATGTATTCTAGATTCCGAAGGATAGTGATTCTTTTACCAGATAACCAAAGGATAGTGAATTAGTGATCTTGTATTTCTATATAGCATGATTAGAAGTTTACAAAAAATATCAACATTGCATTTCAAGTAAAAATAGTTCTGGCTTCTGTGATGTAATTCTTTTGCTTTTGGCTTAGGCCACCCTATTTTACTCCTCCTTAATCAATGAAAAGGCAGAGCTCCTGCCCCCTTTTCAAAAAAAATAATAATCTGGCTTGTAGATTATTGTAATCACATTTCAACATTAAAACTGACTATAATAGTTTATCAGGATGACACATATTTGGGTGCGTGTTGGGGAAAAAAGAATAATGTATTAGTGAACTAACAATTTATGTTGGTTATACAGAGTGTGACTCTTGGTGATGAAGAGGCAAAGAAGCGGAAAGTCCAGAAAACAATTCTTGAAAGAAAAGGGCCCTCAACATTTTCCTGTGCTGTTGAGATGGTGTCGAAGACTGAATGTCGAGTGCATCACAAGTTAGAAACTACGGTTGATGCTATTCTTGCAGGTAACTAACTAACTCACAGTAAAGACGTGTTCGGTCAACTCCTAGCATATGACTTAGTCCTCAGAAGGATCTCTAGACATCCTCTGTTGTCTGAATCCAGTTTCCTTTTTTTCTCGGTACAGGTAAGCCTCCTAAATTTGAAGCTCGCATGATGAGTAGCAATGCCGCTGAGTCAGGAGGATCTTTGGTGATACCTGAAAAAGAGAGCAAAACAGAACACATGCCTTCGTATCTGCAACAACTGGTCAGCAGGGCAATCACATCAGAAAATAAATTCGTTGATGATGATTCCTCCCGGCAAACAATAAGCAAGGGCATCCCATCAGACGACAATGTCGATGGTGATTTTGGTTCTAGAAAGAAAACAAAAGGAAAAACATACGTGGCTGGAAGGCCTCCGGTCCGTGTGTACACATACCAGGTAAGTGAAGAGACATAACATGGTTTTCTGGATTGTACTTTTGTACTAGTTGTGCTAGATAAAGCATTGTGTGACTTAAAATCTGGATGGACATGTCTTGCATGGCCTATGATCCTGACTACATTCTTCTGTGAGTTCTATACTTCATTTTCTGCAAACCATAGGACTCACAATAGAAGGTAACTAGTATTTTTAAAGAGTTGTCCGGCTTTGTTTGAAGCACACCTCAGTAGTCCCAACCATCAATTCTGAATGTCTCATCTCCCTTTATTTTCTTATCGTTAGCGTTTGAAGACTAATTTTTGTACTATACATTATTATGGTACAGAATTTAACAGAAATATAGCAGGGAAACAATAAAGCTCATGATATTCAATTTTCTGCTTTCAGGTTTCAGAAGCTGATATCTTGCAAGTAGCAACAGTGATGGGTTTTGAAGATGAATTAGACATAACAGATGACATTGGAGCGGCCGATGTGATTCTTGCATCAAGATCTGAAATAAAGCTGAATCCGTGGATCCGTAATGTTGCCAAATATCACAAGCTTCCCATATTTGTCGTGAAGGTTATCTCATTATACATTTATTCTGTGATATCCAGTGCAAAAACTGTTATACTTGTGTTAACAACTTCTGCCCTATAAATAGCAGACGAATACAATGGCTCAGATAGTAAAGGCTGTCAAAATGATTGTTGGAAGGGATAATCTTAATGCACCATCACGCAAGCAAACCAAGGTTTTGGAAGGAGAGATAGAGATTCAAGATGATGCTCCAAAACGGAAGCCATCACTGGAGGAAATTGATGCATTGGAGGTAATCACTTTGCACCAATTTGAGGAAGTTGGATGTCTTATAGAAATAGTGTAAAACCTACTTTCGCTGCAACATAATTTTCTCATTTTACCTTCCATACAAGGTGCAAATATTGACTGCATTTGGAAATAAGTTTGATAGTCTGCCCCTGATACACGAAAATCTCGCTCATTCTACTTCTTGATTTTGTGAACACTATGACTTGGAGGAAAAACATAGTTTTTTTTTAACCTATAAAAATGAATTTAATACTATAATGAGTCGATGAATTTTAGACATCACACAAAGCAATGGTTTGTCCAAACTTCAAAAATTATAATATATATTAATCCGTTTGTGAGAAAAAGAACAGTTCTCTATATCTTCATCTCTCAAAACGTTTAATGAAACAAAAAGATTAGTCAACCCCAAAATCAGCGTTTTACAGGCTACCATCATATTTACTCCTTCCGTCTTCCTGTGAGATAAATGATAGTAGTTTCCTAACAGCTATGTTATATTGTTCACCCATGCAGGAGGCCCGGCTGGCAATTGAATATATTGTAATTCCAGGTGGGGAGCCCGTTGAACTCCTCCCAAGATGTTCAGAAATAGTCGCTCGTCAGCTGGAGCTTGTTGAGAGCTACCAGCTACTCGCTGAAACCTTTGGAACCGACCCCAATTCGAGGTTGCAAATTCTTCCTGTGAAAATAACCAAGAAGAGTTCCAGTCAGGGTGCTCAGGGACCTAAGACCACCAAGAAAAATGGCTCGGATCTGATCGTCAGCGAGAACGGTGGCGGCTTCAGCTTTTCTCGGCTGCCCTTTCTGCCGAAGTGACATCCTAGTTTGACATTCTGATCACCATTGCCGAATGTACCATTCTTCTCTCTTCTTCTTCTTGTTGTCGTCCTTGTACAGCGGGGTGCACAGTGGTGTAAATAGTGTTGATCGTCCAAGAATTGAAAGAGCAACGCTAATTGTAATTGCCTTCCATTCTTTTACAGAATTAAGTCCCTCAAATCTTGTAAACTGTAATTATGTACAGCCATGTTGGATTCTTCAGTATGATCTGTTAATTGGGGATTATTTAAGAACAGTAAGAAGCGGAGCCTTAATTTGGCATGAGCCATGTGGTGTGTCAGGAAATACAATGATGGCACGAGATATAAGACATCAATCATACATCAAGTTTTAACATAGCCTTGACATAAATTTTGTGGCACCATATATTTCGCAACAAATGAAAGCTAATTCAGATTGTTGTTTTTTTTCTGTAATACACCATGAGAGCTGACCAAAAAAAGGCCTCAAGAATAAGGTGTTGTCTCACTGTCAGCCAGGTCCTGGATCTTCACATTTCTGGCAGTGTCTTGTCAACAAAACTGAAATGGCCAATTCGTTCTTTCTTGTAGCCAGAATCGGTACATATATAGATGGAGGCATGGGCCTTGGCCTAAAGGCAACATGGACCTAAAAACTATACATGAATATACATATACTCCTAACACCTCCCCCTCAAACTCAACGTGGATCTTTTTTTTTTAGATAAAAGGCATATATGCCCAGCATTAAATTAATGAAGCAACAGATCCACAAGGTTTTATTACAACTTGCTGAGGCCAACAGCATTGCCAACACCAAACTAACACAAGCAAGAGGGGGCCGGCCACCCCGACGAACACACCGGGACACACTCCCAGCTTAGGACTGAAGCCTAGGAGTTAACGAGGAGTAAATCAACCTAAGCTTGCTTGCCACCAGCTGCAACCGCTCCCTGTCTGGTTCTTTGGCGAGGTTTGCCCACACCTGCAAAAAGAGTTGCATTTTGAAAATAACATCAGCCGGGTGTTTTGGATGGATTTTATCTATAGCCAGCTTGTTACGAATCAACCAGAGAGCCCAAGCCAACGCCGCAAACAGTACCCAACTATTAGCGTGCGTGGTACCAAGAAGAAGTTGATGACGGGCGAAAAATTGTGGGAAGTTAGCCGGCGTCCAGTCACACCCCATGACTGAACGGACCGCGCTCCAACCCAGTTTCGCAAGGGCGCAGGAGAAGAATATATGAGCCGCATTTTCGGGCTTGCCACACAGTGCACACTTCCCGTTGGAGGGGCCGTGACGTTTGAGGAGCGCCAAGCCAGACGGCAGCCTGTCCAAGGCGAGCTGCCAAGTAAAAATCTTAATTTTAAGCGGGAGTTTAGCCTTCCAAAGGTCGCCGCAGAACTGGACTGGCACCCCTTGTGCCAGTTTTGCGTAGGCCGAAGCCACAGTAAAGCAGCCCGAGGGGTCAAGGGCCCAACGAACCTCGTCAGCCCCTGGTTCGAGGGCGAAGTCCCCCAGCTCCAAGCAGAGCTCGGCCCACTCTCTAGCTCCTTCCAGGTCCAGAGTGCGACGGAAGCCCACTCCCTCTGCCCTAGACGAGAAGGCTTCCCACACCCAAAGATTGGGATTGTCACAAACCGCAAAGATTCTAGGGAAACGGTTTTTAAGGGGGCCCTCCCCCGTCCACCAGTCATGCCAAAATAGCGTACGCTCGCCATTATGTACTTTGAAGCGGGCACCAAGCTTGAAGAGGTGTTTGATCTTGTGGAGGCTACGCCAAAAGGGGGAACCACCCTGGCTTTCCGCCGCAAAGATGTTGCTGGCTTCGAGGTATTTAGCGTTTATGATGCTACGCCAGGTCGAGTTGTCTTGTTGGAACAATTTCCAGATCCATTTCAGCAATAAGGCTTGATTCATCAGTTTCGAGTTGGTCAGCCCCAGCCCACCACACTCCTTGGGTCGGCACACCGCCGGCCAATTTATCATGTAATATTTTCTTTTGTTACCTGCCCCTCCCAGAAGAAACGGGCGCGTATGGAGTCGAATTTGCCATGCACTCCGTCTTGGAGTAAGAACAGCCCCATTGCGAAAGAAGGCAGCGCCTCTAGGCAAGCATTCGACAAGATTAGCCTTCTACCCGAGGAGAGCAATCTGCCCAGCCACACCTCTACTTTAGTTGCGAGCTTGTTGATGAGAAAACTCCATTGTTCACATGTGAGTTTCCTGTCAGAGATCGGAAGGCCTAAGTAGATGAATGGGAAGGTCCCAAGTTTGCAGTTTAGCATATTGGCCACCCTAAGTTGTTCGTTGAGGTCCGCTTCCAGCACGAACACTTCGCTTTTGTGGAAGTTGATTTTTAAACCCGACATGTCCTCGAAGCACAACAGAAGGAACTTGAGGTTTGCAATCGATAAGTCGTCATTCTGGATCAAGATTAGTGTGTCGTCGGCGTATTGTAAGTGGTAAATCCCGCCGGGGATCAGGTGGGGAACCACCCCTTTGATGTGGCCAGCCGAGCAGGCAGAGGAAAGCATAGCAGACAGAGCCTCCGCTACGAAATTAAACAGCAGCGGGGAGAGAGGGTCCCCCTGGCGCACCCCTCTCCGGTTGCGGAAGAAAGGGCCGACCTCCCCATTGATGGAGATAGCTGTTTTCCCCCCGGCAATCAGTTGTTCTATCCTATGGAGGTAACCCGCGTCGAAACCCTTTCGGCGCATGACCTCCAACAAAAAGGACCAGTTCACTCTATCGTAAGCCTTTTCAAAATCCAGCTTGAGCAAAATTCCCCCTAATTTTTTCAGACGGAGTTCGTGCACAATCTCAAGGAGGGCCAGGGCACCATCAAGGATGAAGCGCCCCTTCAGGAATGCAGTTTGAGAAGGGATGATGATCCTGTTGGCAATAGGGTCCAAGCGGGAGGCAACGGCCTTAGCGATGATTTTGAAGATGACATTGATTAGGGCGATGGGGCGGAATTGCGAGATCTGATCAGCCCCTGGTACTTTTGGAATGAGAGAGAGCACCCCATAGTTAAGTCTGGAGACGTCAATCCTCCCTAGGATGAAGTCGTTCAGAATGTGAAGGACGCCAAGCTTGCAAAGTGGCCAAAAACGGGTGAAGAACGAGACAGGAAACCCGTCTGGGCCAGGTGCAGTGTTGACTTTCATGTCCTTGACCACCGCTTCCAACTCTGATTCTGAGAAGGTCAACAGCAGACCTTCATTCTCTCCAGGCCGCACCCTAGCCTCTGGGCCCCAAATATCCGAGGTCAGCCCTAAGTGACGAGGGGCCACCGAACCAAGAAGCTCGCGATAGAAACCGTAGATGTGTTCTTGGATGAGAAGCGGGTCCGAGATCTCAACCCCCTCAGCGAGCAGTGAAGAAATCAGGCATTTCCTCCGGCGCCCATTAGCAACCGCGTGAAAAGTAGGCCGTGTTCGCGTCCCCCTGGAGCGCCCAGCGAACACGGCCGCGTTGCCTCCAGTACTCTTCCTCACTCTGATAAATGTGCAGGAGTTGGTCCTCGAGGTGATATCAGAAGACCCATTCTTCCTCGTCCAGCCCTTCGGAGTCCGCTTTAGTGTCCAACTCCGCGATCTGTTCGGAAAGCCGTAGCTTGGTATCTCTTGCCTCCTTCCCCAGGTTCTTACTCCAGCCTCGGAGATATTGCCGAAGCCCTGAGTTCATGTGAACCCACCAATCTACAATGTCACGCCCTTTGGCAGAAGCCATGAGACGGCCCCATTGCGTCTGCACTATGGACTCGAAGCTCGCCACTTCGAGCCATCCTAACTCGAAAAAGAACCGATTACTTCTTCTTGGCGGGAGGCCCTCTCCCGCGTCGAAGATTAGTGGAGTGTGGTCAGAGCCTAAGCTGGACTCAGCTATGAGGGTCGCAAGCGGGAACAGAGCATCAAGCTCCGGTGAGACAAACACCCTGTCCAGCACGCATCTAACCGGAGCTGGTCGCTTGTTGGTCCAGGTGAATCTCGCGCCCGTGCGAGTCACCTCCATAAGCGCCCAGGACGCGATAGCGTTGTTAAAGAGTTCTACACGCGGCCAATGAATGTGATCATTGCTTTTGTCCTGCTCCCCGCGGATAAGGTTAAAGTCGCCACCAATAAGAATCGGGTGGGTGCAGGAGTCGATCTTGGAAGTAATTTCAGCCAGGAACTCAGGGGAGGCCGCGTGATTGGCAGGGCCGTAGACGCCCAAGAACGAGAATTGTTTATTCAG
Source organism: Alopecurus myosuroides (assembly GCA_028641055.1). Taxonomy (NCBI): domain Eukaryota; kingdom Viridiplantae; phylum Streptophyta; class Magnoliopsida; order Poales; family Poaceae; genus Alopecurus; species Alopecurus myosuroides. The sequence goes on along the minus strand of CM054059.1, from coordinate 313,815,629 downwards.
AGCCTTGTGTCGGCACTCCGCGCTAAGAAAGAACTGACCCCTGTCAGTACTACTCACTTCGAACATGCTATCTCTAATCCCAAATAGTATGCCTCCGGAGCGGCCATTTGCCGGAAGCCAACACCAGAAGAACTTGTCCCCTATGGAAAGGTCCTGAAGCTCGAAATCGGAAAAATCTTGTTTAATGGTTTCCTGGAGGCAAATGATGTCAATGCGGTGCTTGCGGAGAAATTCTTTCAACAGGGTTCGTCGTCCGCGGCGACAGAACCCTCGGATGTTCCAGAAAAGGATCCGCATTTAAAGAACCGCACCCAAGGCCCGTGCTTGGCGGGTTACTGGGCGCCGCCCCTGCGGCGCCGCAGATTTTGCGCGACGTCTCTGTTTTTTCTCCGGTGGGGTAGCGAACAGGCAAGCCAGCGTACAGTCCTCATACAAAGGCGAGCCGGGGGCCGGGACAGGGCTCGACTGTGCAAGTGCCCCCCTGGGACACTGCACGCAATCCTATCTTGGGCATCCACACCCTCCGCCGCCTTCGTCGCCGCGGCTTCTAGGGCAGTGGCCTGCGCCAGTTTCTGACGATTTTCAGCAAGCGCGGCTTGGGCGAGCTCATTCGCACGCAGTAAGGTCAACACTTCCTCGGGCGTACCCGCATCAGGGTGAAACATCACCCCTGCGTCCGCAGCTACCGACAAGAGATGGGCATCCGGCAAATCTTATAAGATAGCGAAGATGGGGTCAAGGGACAAACCTAGCAGTGCGCGGCCCGTCTTCCCTGACGAGTTCTTCTCAGCCATGAGGCGTACAGCACGGTCCATCATCTTCTCCGCCGCCCCAGCATCACAGTCGCTCCTCCTGGAGCCTTCCACGGGCGTGGCCTTGGACCTCAATCCCCTGGCAACAGGAGCCGTGAGCGCGGGGATGGCAGGAGCAGTCGAAAAAAAAACCCAGCGCGGTCGCAGGAGACGGAGCAGGGCGCTCAACGTCCAGCGAGTCCACGACCACCGCCACGGCCCCGGGAGACACCAGAGGCTGAACCGTGTCCTGCTCCTCCAGACTGCGGACCCGTGCGGGGCGGTCATGATTTTTCTTGCTTCTGCGCTCCTTGTCTCGTGCAGACTCCACTGACGCCACCTCCTTCTCCAGGGGCAGTACCTCCTCGCGCACCAATGCGCCCATCACCATCCGAGTCGAAGAGACGTCGCCCGTAGGCGCAGGAGACGACCAGGCGGACTCGCTGGCAGTAGAGCGCGCCGGAGCCTCCAGGGACACCACCATTTGGGAGGCTGAAACCACCTCTCCCAAGGTCTTGAAAACGTTGACGTCTGGTGTGAAGTTGGAACCATACTCGGAAAACATCGACGCTGGCAGTTTTGGAGCCGCTGGTCTAGTTGCAGGGGTAGAGGGAGGTGGAGGGGGGCCTTTCGTGGCCAGCGCGGGCAGAATCTGACCAGCCAAGGAGTTGACCGGCCCAAGTTCGCCTCCCTGGACCGACTTGTGCCCCGCATTCGAGCCCTGACCAGTCTTGCCGCCTCTAGGCGAGTTCTGTTTCTTCTCCCGCGAGCGACGACCATCCCAGTCGTCCTTCTCCTCATCTGAGCTCAGCAGTGGGTCCTCCGTGTTCTCATCATCGTCGTCGTGGCGGTCCGCAGGTGGAGAGGGGGCAGGGATATCTTTTTCTTTCACGGTGCCCTCGCGTTCCACCTTGATCCGAAAACCCTCCAGGTTCACGAAGATGGTGATGTGGCTCTTGATGGTAACCGGCACCTGACAGCCAAATTTCATACGGATTGGGGCCGATGGGTCAGCAAGGGTGGAGACATCGACGGCCATAGGCGAGCCCAGTTCCAGCATGGTGGCAAGCAGGGTTTGCTCGTCACGAAGAGGCTCCGGGACGCCGAGCAGGCGTAGCCAGACCACTTCCAAGTTTTCCACGGCACGGGGGTCCCCAGCGAGTTCCGTCACCACGGCACGAAACTCTGTGAGTGGCAGAGTAAGACCACCCCCTCTGGTAGCCATGCGGAGAAGCTCTTTGGAGGGAAAGATTAGGGAGAACTCTGTGCTGCTGTGTTGCCTGACCTGCCAGTCCCAGGTATCATCTGCTAACTCCTTAAATTCATCCGTCACTTCTTCGACAGTGAAATTGCCTTTCTCGATCACCACCTTCGCGGCCAGTGCGGACGCCTTAGGCAACTTGTCTTCCGGGACGGAGACGTAGAAGAACCCCTGTCCTTCCACTCCGAAACCAGCCCACGCCACTTTGGAGGTCTTGAGGCCAGCAGGGCACATCGCCGACAAATGCCCAACGGACTCGCAGTTCACACAGAACGGTTCCGCGGTGCACCCTGCTTGAAAGTGGCCCGGCCTGCCGCATTTGTAGCAGGTGATGTTAGACGAATCTGGCGCCGCCGTCACCGCTGGAGCCCCCCCCAGCGGGACAAGATTAGGGTTTGCGGGCGGCGCCGCCCTCGGCGCCCGCCGCACCCCCCCTGCCTTCATTGCGGACGAACGAAGGAGGGCGGATCTGCGCCCTCAGGCGCTCCTCCTCGCGCTTGCCCTCTTCCCTGCGGCGGTCGTCCTCCCTGCGCCGGTCTTCGTCGCGATCCCGAGAGCTCCTGCTCCCCGAGCCCTCCCGGTTGAGCTTGTGGCGCAGGTCGTTGTCGCGGAAGCGGTCGTCCCCGTGGCCCACGTCGGAGAAGTTCTGTTTCCCGGAGCGGTCGCGGCCTTGCCAATCCCTGTCCATGGCCACCAAGCACGGGGGCGACGCCGGAGATGAGAGGGAGGGCGGGTGGAAGAGGATCTTGGCACGGTGTCTGTGGCGGCGCACGTCTTCTAGAGAGGCTGGGAAACCTAGGTTTTGATTTAGGGTTCCTCTGGGGCGCACACTGCCTGGATCGCTGGAATGGGCCCCGGCCCAGGCCCAGAAAGGACCACGGGGTCACGCCACGACTGGGACAACTCGACCGCTGGGGCCAGCTGCCAGGACAGCTGGGCCGAAGAGGAGCGAGCAGGCCCAATTGCCAGCGCGGAGCCCAGCCCAGCAGAGGCGTGCGGGGAGAGCAACCCTAGCTCTTCCGTCTCTCCCAGGGCCGGCGGCCCCTGCCGCCGCACTAATGCCGCGCCGTCCTGACGCGCAAGCGGGATCGCCACCGAGCCACGCAGAACGCCACCACCTCCCGTGACCCTGGGAATGTCGAGGCGCTCGCAGGAGGTCCCACGCCCTCCAACGGCGGGAAGTCAGGTCCCGACGACGACCACAGTGCCACTGCGCTAGACCTCCGGCCAGAGGGCACCTGACACGACGGAGAAGGGCCGGCAAGCCCGTGCTGCGCCGCCCGTCCCCCCGCGAAAGCTGCTCAGGGAGAAAGTCACCCAGTGTCACCACCCCTCATGGTGCACTGCACTGTCCACCTGACGGGGGCTCCTCGTCGTCCGAGGCGCAGAGGGCACCAGTGGCCGCGCCAGGAGGCCCTCCTCCTCGCCGACCACCGCGTGCGCCTGGATCAGCCGGCGCCGCCGCGCGGAACCCTTCCCACGGCACGGATTTGGGGCGTCGCCCCACGGGTCGCCCCACGAGTCGCCAGACCTAACCAGATTTGGTTGCTGGAGTCTCGGCGACAACAGATCCGAAGGGGTAGAGCTGGGGGAAGGGTGGCTCACGGTGGTCTTGAGAAGAGAGAGGGAAGATGCCATGGGAGAACAACGTACCTTGGCGTCCACGGGCGTATTCAACGTGGATCTGAAACGTTGAGTTTGAGAATATGAAGACGATGTTGTTCTCTAGTTCGGGACTTGGTGAATAAATCTGCAACTTGAAGCTCCGATGGAATATATTGAAGACGAATAGTTGATTGTTGACAATGTGAGCGGGTATAAGAGGCATCCACACCAATATGCTTGGTTAGCTCATACTTGACAGGGTCACTGGTAATCTGAATTGCAGCGGTGCTATCACAAAGAACATTTGTGGGTGCATCACACAAGACTCCAAAATCAGCAAGAGCCACCGAAGCCATGCAATCTCTGATGTGGCAGTGGCAATGGCACGAAGTTCCGCTTCAGCACTAGAACGAGACACGATTGGTTGTTTCTTTGACTTCCATGCAATGAGAGAAGTCCCAAGAAATAGGCAATATCCAGTGACTGAACGGCGATCATCAGGATTCACTCGCCCAAGTTGAGTCGGTGTAAGTATGAACCTGAAGCTGTTTTTTTTTAAATAGGGGTTCTACCCCCAAACCTCTGTATCAAAATGATGCACACTGTCGGTTTCATTTATTAATAAAACAGAGACCACCACGTCTTACAGGCAAATACATCAATCAACTCGACCCGAAGCCATCAACCTAGCGACAGGCGACAGCACGCTACACATACAATACCCAATAATACCGATGAAGGGGTGGTCAAGAACAGGGCCTGCGCCCGTATCATCAAAAAATCGAAGGCCTCGCCTAGGCGCCCGACAGCAAGCAAGGGGCACAACCGGTCCACTAGACCCAAGCACGCACCGACGTAAACGCTCCAAAAGTCATCGCATCTATCTTTTCTAACTCATCTTTAGAACATGGATCAAGGAATTGACCATGTAAGACATGTTGGCGCCGCCGCCACGATGCTAGACAACTCCTCCACCCTGCACGTGACCATCCTCACGCAAGTAAGATGAGGCTCTACTGCACCATGACGCCAAAAATCATTGTTGATGACGCGGAAGAAGCCGCACGGCTCCACCGTCAGACCACTCCAGTCAGTATGAGCTCCAAAAACACTACCCTCAAGAGGGAGAACATCACCCGCAAGTGTCGCCAACGTTCGATCCAGAAAGCCCGGATCTAGGGTTTCCCCGGAGACTCCCGAGCAAAGAAGTTGCAGTTGTGCCTTCGCAAGGGAACGATGCCAAGTTGCGTCGCCATCATCCGCCTCGGTTTTCACCGGCAACCGCGAGAACCAAAGCCCGACACCGACTGGACCGTGATGCGGCCGCACGAGTGGGAAAACTTGGACTGTAGAGGCGACACTTTCAACAAGGTAACGACGCGTAGGCACTATTTACGCTAATTTCTTTAGGAGCAGGTGCCAGATTAGGATTTGGAAGTACCGTTGTTTCCGTAGAGGACTAATTCGGGACTTAATTTGAAAGCCATATTTTGGCCCGGACACTTTTGGGATGCTTCTAATAACCAACGCATGTCTTTCATCCACAATCGCCCGTCCCCGCTCCCCGCCGGGACGCTGGCTGGCCGAACACCTCCGACGAATAAGGAGGCCCCCACCACCACGCCTAGGACCAGAGCCCTCGACGTCCTCGTGTTGCAGATCAAGCCCAACACATGCATGCCAATTGCATAGTAGGAGAAGAGGCCAATCCACTGTAGGTCCAGATCGGATCCCAAAGGTTCCAGATCGGATCCCGTCGCCCGTGACCACCACCATCCATCTCTACCGCCTGCAAGCTTCCTCTGGTCGCCGTTGCCCTGCATCACCGCCGCGGTTCAGACCGGAGTGTTCGCCGCGACCACCGATCTGGCTTCAATCCAAGAACATCCGTCGCCATCGCCGGCCAGCCACAGGGGCAAAGCCTCGTGACATCCCCAGCAGCATCAGTGGAAGGAAGGTGTGTGGGAGAGGATGCGGCCGGCGGCCGGCGGGGGTTGCCCCGGTGTGGCGCGGCGCCGCCACACCGGGGGACAATTTCACTTCCCGGCCTCTACCCAGCTAAAGCTGATTAAAGCGGGCATAGAATAATCGGCGAGATGATGATCCTCTCAAGTACCGAAGAACATGAAGCAAGTGGCCATAGTGAACTAGGGTAGGAGCATTAACAAACTGACTGAGAATGTGAACTGCATTAGCAATATGAGGTCGGGTCATAGCGAGGTACACATGGCTTCCTACAAGATGAGAATAGCGAGAGGGGTCCTCAAGAGGAGTGTCATCGCTAGGACGCAATTGTAGATGGAGATCCATAAGTGTGGCAGCAACATGTTTGTCAGTAATATCTGAGCATGAGATCAACGCTTGGTATACCCTTGCTGAGAAATATAGTAAGCATCATCTGTATGATAAACCTCAATTCCCAGAAAACTGAGGGACCCCAAATCTGACATCTTCATGATCAACATATCATCCATATGGAGTAGAAGCAAAGTACGTCCATGGTCAGATGTATGAATAAAGAGTGTTGAATCATGCTCACTAGAAGAAAAACAAGCAGCTTGAACAACAGATCTGAACCGCTCAAACCAAGCACGAGGTGCTTTCTTGACCCCATAAAGAGCCTTCCGAAGGCTACATACATGTCCGGGTTGGGCCTCAACACCAAGATGTGGCTGCATATAGACTTCATCATGTAGATCACCAAGAGGTGGACGCATCCACAACAATCAAGGTGCGAACAGAAGTCATGCGAGCAAATGGAGCAAAAGACTCATCATAGTCTCTCCCATGAGCCTGCTGAAACCCTCCAGCAACCAGACGAGCCTTGCAGCGCTCCACGGTACCATCAGTCTTGGTTTTCACCTTGTATACTCATTTGCAAGTGATAGGGACTGACCGTGGAGATAATGGTACTAAATCCTATGTACCAGTACTCTCTAGGGCCGCAAGCTCCCCAGACCTAGCCAGCTGCCACTCAGGTAACATGACTGCCTCCTAATAATTGTTAGGCTCACAAACTGGTCCTACACAAAAATCATCTCTACATTTACTTGGAAGCTCAAGTGAGGAGTGGTCACGAAGAGCATACTTGTTTGTCTGAGAGAAATACTCAGTGCAAGGATCAATAGTACTGGTCGGAGGAGCAGAAGACAAAGGAGTGGATGGCTGAGAATTAGATGATCCTTTAGGACAACGACTGTATACAAAAGGAAAATAATATGTATTGCTGTACATTGCAGAATTTAATTTTTTTCCCTACGTAAACCCCAAAGATCACTATGGAGAGAACGACGCATGATGATGGTGCAGGTCTTGCACTTGTTGGGAAACCCCAAGAGGAAGGTATGATGAGCACAACATCAGTTTTCCCTCAGAAAGAAACCAAGGTTTAATCGATCAGTGGGAGGAAGGAGTAACTTCAGAAGGTTCATGCAGCTGAGATGGCAGGGTGCACTACGGGTTCAGCAGCAACATGGAACCTACAAACACAATCAAATCACTTTGACCCAATGAAGCAGTGAGGTTGTCAATCTCACCGGTTTTACTGAACACAAAGAGGTTAAACGTATGTTGTGGAAAAAAATATGAGAACAATATGAAATCAGTAGCAACAGTATAAAACAGTGGAAGCAGTGTGAAAGTAGTGGAAACAGTGTGTGTATTATCAGAATGAGAAAATGGATCAGGGTCCACATTTCACTAGAGGTGTCTCTCCATAAAAGATAAATAACATGTGTGGTGAAAAAATTACAGCTGGGTAATTGACAGAAATGAAGGCTGCACCGTAGTGCATATGCAAGACATAATGATTACTATGTGATTCATGCGGGGATTACAACAAAATACATAGAACGTCATCCAACTGCATCTATGACTAATAATCCACCATCCAAATATCATACGAACAAATGTTGGGTATTAAATTGCAAGCAACAGATTATCGCAGTAAGCAAAGAATATAATGTAAACTAAGTAAACACCGCTGTTTTGTCCCTAATGGCAACAACACATCCTCCATCTGTCACGTTTCTGTCACTCGAGCACATATACAAAGGAGGCATGAACCCACTATCGAGCATAAATACTCCCTCTTGGAGTTACTAGCATCTACTTGGCCAGAGCATCTACTAATAATGGAGAGCATGCAAGATGGTAAATAACTTATGCATGAAGATAACATGATAGATTGATAATCAGAAGACATAGCATTCAACATTCATCAGATCCCAGCAAACACAACATGTAGCATTACATAAAGATGATCTCGATCATGTAGGGCAGCTCGCGAGATTTAAACATGAGGTACAAAGTGGAGAAGACAAACATCTAGCTACTTCTATGGATCCGTAGTCCAGGGACGAACTACTCACGCATCACTTCGGAGGAGGGCATGGTGGTGTAGACCCCTCCGGTGATGAATTTCCCTCCCGGCAGGGTGCCGGGGAGAGCTCCAGAACCCTCCCGCTCTCGGGATGACGATGACGGCGGCTGATGGAGGGATGATAACCCGGTATGCTAACACCAAGGTGTAATTCGGCCCAAAGGACGCTGCACAAGACCCGGCTTAGGGAAAAGGAGCTTCTAGAAGGCCCAGGAGTATAGGCCTCGTAACCCGGATTGTGGGTTCCGATAAGGAAGTTTAGGGTTTGTAGGCAGTGTCCGGGTAGGACTCCAAGCACGCCTTGGATAGTAATCCAGGGGATCCGGGTACTATATAAGCCGGTCCCTAGGGTTAGATTAGACAAGCTTACAAGATAGAGGTTGCGAGATATCGAGTATCCCTTGTAACACGAGGGTCGAGATAATATATTCAGATCGGAGACTCGGCAACTTGATTGCCGGCTACTAGATCGCATATCACCATGGTTTCCTTTGAGCTAAACCCTCTCCCAAACACCAGAGTCGATTTGCCCCAAGACAAGTTACCCCCGGTAACGTCTGCCGTGATTATCCCACGACAGTTGGCGCCCACCGTGGGGCCTACGTCCAAGGGTGTTTACATCACGGGAGAAGCTCGGGAGAGCATGAAGAACCTCATCGTCGGCGAGATCTACACCAGACCTGAAGGAGAGAAGATGGTGGACGATTTGGGCTGGGGGCCAGAGTCGGATCTGCTTGAATCCGGATCCGTCGTCACAATCGGCCGGGTCAACGTCTTCGTCGGCATGGTACGTGCGTTCGGTTCAATCCCTAACGATTTTGGATTTGATTCTGTGTCAGGAGAGGCCACCCACGTTCAGTCGGACGGAGAAGAATCGGTCGGGACGGTGGACCCGACAGAGGAGCCCACTACGAAGAGGGAACAGCCGGAGGAGCCGGCATGGACCCCGTGTGGCCGGGTCATAAGAGAGGATGATACCGAGTCTATCTTGCACCTGCTGGAGGACCGGTACAAGGAAGATAGCTGCGATGAGGAGGAATATGAGTCTTCGCCGAGCATTGCGAGCCAGGTCGCGGTATACACGGCCCCTGCAACCAATCTCAATCAGGGGAACGTGACTACGGCCGCGGTCGGAGCGGCGCAAGCATTGGCCCAGCAGCGAAATCCGGCTGACGGAAATCCGGTCCTGACCTGGGTTGACGGAGAGTCGGCTTCAGTCACCAGTCGAGCGGCGGATAGCGAGCTGCAGGCAAATATGTTCGGGTTCTTAGCTAACAGGACGCCAGGGGCGGGTCCTTCGAACCCGCAACACCCGGCCCTATTCAGTAACAATATTGTCTTGGACCCAACAGTGTTAGCTACTGTGATAACCCCGGAAAACGCCGCGGCACGTGCCAGGGACTTGGAGGTAGCACGCCGCGCGCTAGAGCAACAAAGAAGAGATGTAGAAGCAGAAAAGCAAGGGGTAGCCACGCGCCAACGTGAACTGGACGCGCTGGAGAACCGGCTCCGAGCTGAGACAAGCAGGGTGCATCAGAGATATCAGGCAAGATTACCGGCGATGGGTGGAGTCATAAACCCTAACGCACTATTCATCACACCCCAGGATCAGCCGATTCCGGCTGTGAATCAGGAAACTGTGCAGCAACGTGGAGTCATAAACCCTAACGCACTATTCATCACACCCCAGGATCAGCCGATTCCGGCTGTGAATCAGGAAACTGTGCAGCAACCGGCAACTGGAGCAGGACAGCCGGCAAACGTGCAGGCCGGGTTACCCACACTGCAGACTGGGGCCCCTGTCGGCAACACAGCAGCACCACCAACACCATCACGATTTCGTACGCCGCCAGGTCACTTCAATAACCCCATGGATAACGTATATGCCGCAACGTTAGCATTGAATCAGATCCCCGTAAGAGAGTCACCCCATGCGGAGCAGACCCGACGGGCGATCGATTTGCTGCATACGGCAGTGGCTGAGCAGGTTAATTACCCGGATAATAGGAGTGGAATGCATGGAACACCTTACATCAGCTAGCAACACGGCAATGCCGACAATATGCAAACAAGTTCAGCGCGACGGAGGGCAGAGCAGCAGCAAATGTTGCCTCCTCCCCGCGTGCAAGCAGCACCAGCAGTATCAGCAGCACAAGCTATTGTGGATAGTTCCAGAGCTAGGAGAGCCGCGGCCGGGTCTGCGGTGCATGGACCAGCGGCAGCGCCACGTCCAGCCGTACCCCCCGCAGGATCGCATGTTTCACGGGTGAGGCCAGTACCGACTAATCTCGCTGGGCCCAAGTGTCTGACGGATAACATCAGGGCTGAGCCTTACCCGGATAAATTCAAGGAACCGGGTAAAGTAGTGAACTATGAGCCGACTATGGATCCTGAAACATGGTTGAGCAGTTATGAGATGGCTATGTCGATTCGCAACGCGTCTGAAAACCTTCAAGCCAAGTTCGTGTATTTAATGATGTCGTAAGGAGCAGCAAAGTTGTGGTTCAACAATTTACCGGAAGGATCTATCAAGTCGTGGGGTGAGTTGAAAACTGCGTTTATCAAGCACTTTCACGGAACATGCAGGAAGTTGTTCACTATCGACGATCTAGAACGGTGTGTGCAAAAGAAGGGAGAGTCGGCGCGCAGCTGGGTGCGCCGGGTTATGGAGATATTGCATTCATCTACGTATATTCAGCCGAAGGATGCGTTGCAAGCTATGGCCAAGACATGCAAGTATACGCCTTTAGTGCAGAAATTAACTCGCATGAAATCCAGTCGGAATGCTTTAGAGGTTACAATGGGAGAACTAATGGATGCGTGCAACAAACACGCTGCAACAGATACCACGGAAGAGGACGTTGATGACAAGAAAGCAAAAGCAAATACAGGAAATAATGGAAGAACCGGCAATGGATCTACACCGGGTAACCATGGAGGTAACAATGGGAACAACCAGAACAAGCGCCCGTTCGAGGGGAAATTCCGAGTTTGTCGCCAGCACAGAAGCCGGGTCTTCAAGGCCCAGGGCAGAAGGAAATTTCAACGCAGGAAATCATAACGGAGGAAATTATCAAGGGCCACCAAGGCCGGGTAACAACTGGGATATCTTCATAATGGCGTGCCCGAAACACAGCAGGAACGGAAGGCCAGCTAACCACTCATTGGAGCAATGTGCGGATTTGCAGAGATGGAAGAACGAGGAAGTGAACAAGGCTATGCGAGGTGCAGGCCGGGGAGGAGGACCGGGTCCGGGTGGAAACCCGGGAAACGGCCCACCCCCAGCAGGCAACTCGGGAGTTGGGAATCCGGGTAATAACCAGGGAGGAGCTGGAGGCTTCCAAGCCAACCCCAAGCAATTGGGCCAATACCATGTTCACACCACAGGAATTTCTAACAAGGATAGAAAGATACTAAAGAAGGCAGTAAACTCGGTTTCCTCGGCTGTCCCGAGATACCTGAGGTGGTCCGAACAAGATGTAACGTGGAGCAGAAGAGATCAGCCAGAAAGAATAGAACACCCAGGAGTCCTAGCATTGGTGGTTGCACCACAGGTTAATGGTTATGAGCTGAAAAAAGTCTTAATGGACGGTGGAAGCAGCATCAACATCCTATATTGGGAAACTTTCTTGCGCATGGGTCTCAAGGAGTCTCAGCTACAGAAAAGTTCAACAGTTTTTCACGGGATCGTGCCGGGTCATTCGGCGTGCCCTGAAGGAAAGATCACTTTGGAGGTTGCTTTTGGAGAATCGAAGGACAATTTCCGGGTTGAATGGCTCATGTTCGAAGTGGTGAAGTTGCGCAGTCCTTATCACGCGCTATTTGGGAGGCCGGCTTATGCCAAGTTCATGGCCAGGCCGTGTTACGTGTACCTACAGCTAAAAATCCCGGGTCCTAAGAAGACCATCACCATACATGGGAGCCGGGATATAGCGGCTGAGTGTGACGAAGGAGATGCGGCAATGGCAGAACAAGCCTGTAGAAAGGAGGAGCTTAAGTATTACCGGTCTCAAGTAGACCCGAATGACAGGACAGCGCTGAAGAGGCCAAACACCGAGGATGAAAGAGCAAAATTCAAAGCAGCACAAGATACCAAGATGGTGGCCTTCGTCGAAAGTGATCCCTCCAAGCAATTTGCCATAGGATCTAACTTGGACGATGAGCTGGAAAAAGCACTTGTGGAGTTTATTCGTTCAAACCAGGATGTGTTCGCTTGGACGCCTAGCGATATGCCGGGTATCCCTACAGAGCTTACAGGGTGCGTAGCAGCGCTGAGCCGGTTTATATCAAGACTCGGAGAGAAGGAAATACCCTTGTACCGCCTCTTGAGGAAATCTGATAAATTCGTTTGGGACCAAGAGGCGGATGAGGCGTTTGAGGCACTAAAAAAGCAACTATCTGAGGCACCAGTCCTAGCAGCCCCGGGTCCTAAAGAGCCCATGTTACTATACGTTGCAGCGGGCCCCGGGCGGTTAGCGCAGTGGTTGTCGTTGAGCGCAAGGAGGATGGAAAAGATCACCCGGTCCAGAGGCCGGTTTATTATGTCAGCGAGGTGTTATCAGAAGCAAAGCAGCGCTACCCACATTGGCAGAAGTTGGTTTTCGGGGTCTTCATGGCCAGCCGGAAATTGAAGCCGTACTTTCAGGAACACCCCATAACAGTGGTTAGCTCTATACCAGTGTCGGATATCATCGGAAACTCGGATGCAACGGGTAGAATAGCCAAGTGGGCGATTGAGATGGGAGATTATCACATCAACTACGAGCCCAGGTCAGCAATCAAATCTCAAGCTCTAGTTGATTTCATTAACGATTGGACTCACACAGGCATGCCCACAATGACTCCAAGTTCCGAGTCATGGATAATGCACTTTGATGGTTCCAAGCAATACGAGGGATCAGGAGCCGGAGTGGCGCTCACATCACCCAAAGGAGACAAGTTGAGTTACGTGTTGCAGATTCACTTTGATTGTTCCAACAACGTGGCCGAGTATGAGGCACTATTGCATGGATTGAAGATAGCCAAGGAGATGAACATTAAGAGGATACGGTGCTATGGAGATTCGGACCTTGTGGTGCAGCAGGTCTCGGGAACTTGGGATAGAAAAGATGCAACTATGGCAGCATATCGCAGAGAGGTGGACAGGGTTGCCGGGTGTTTTTCCGGGTATGAGGTGGAGCATGTAGATAGAAGAAAAAACGAGGCAGCAGATACACTCGCCAGACTCGGCTCGCGCAGAGAGCCGGTTCCACCCAATGTGTTCCTGGATGAGCTATGGCGGCCGTCAGTTAAAACCGAGTCTGAGGAAGAACTGGCTAACAAAGACCCGGATTTGGAGCTCGTGGCCACAATACGCATTGTTCCCGAGTGGACAGAGCCGTTTCTGGCTTACCTATCACGGGGCGAGTTACCACAACAAGAGTTTTTAGCGAGGCAAATTCTGAGGCGAGCAAAAGGGTATTCCATCATCAATGGGGAGTTATATAAAAGGAGTGCCGCAGGAGTATTTTTGCGCTGTGTAGCACCAGAAGAAGGCCGGCAAATCCTGAAAGAGATCCACGAAGGCGACTGTGGGCATCACGCATCCACAAGGTCCCTTGTGGCCAAAGCATATAGGCACGGTTTCTTCTGGCTCATAGCCTTAGCAGATGCGGAACGCTTGGTGGCAAGGTGCAACGGATGCCAAAGGTATGCCCGCCAAATCCATGTGCCGGCTATGGAGTTGCAAACAATTCCTTTGACCTGGCCTTTTGCCGTTTGAGGTATGGACATGGTTGGCCCCTTTCACATGTCACCTTGCAAAAAAGACACATCTCTTGGTGGCTATCGATAAATTTACCAAGTGGGTTGAAGTTATGCCAGTTACTAATTGTGAAGCGATAACGGCAGTTAAGTTCCTGAAAAGGATTATCTACCGGTTCGGGTATCCTCACAGTATAATTACCGACAATGGAACCAACATGTCCCTTGGCGAGATGGAGAAATTATGTGGTAATGACGGAATCCGGCTTGATATAGCCTCCGTAGCTCATCCACAAGCCAATGGACAAGTGGAGAGGGCAAATCAGGAGTTACTTCGTGGATTAAAGCCACGATTGCGAGTCCCATGTATCAGAGCTGCTGGAGCATGGGTTGAGGAGTTACCTTCAGTGGTTTGGGGTATCAACACTACACCTAACAGATCTACTCAGATGACACCGTTTTTCATGGTTTATGGTGCAGAAGCGGTGTTGCCGAGTGATATCATCCATGACTCGCCTCGAGTATCGGCTTACGTTGAGGTGGAGAACGAGAAGACCCGGCAGGACGCCGTGGATATGTTAGAAGAACACATGGAACAAGCTTTGGAGAGATCAGCCATATACCAGCAGGATCTGAGGAGATATCATAGCCGGAGAGTCAAAACCCGGGTCTTCCAGGAAGGAGACCTGGTTCTGCGCCTGGTACAGTCAAAGGAAGGAAAACACAAGTTATCCCCGCCATGGGAGGGACCGTTCATCATAAGCCGGAATCTGCACAATGGATCATATTACTTGGTAGATGCAAGGGAAGAGTCGGCTACTGTTAATGACACCTCTCACACCACTTCATCTATGCAAGAGAGAGAAAGACCTTGGAATGTAGCTCAGCTGCGTCCCTACTATACCTAGTCTAGGCTAGATTCACAAGTGGAGTTACACGATGTAACAGGCAGCAGGTTTCAGACGCACTCTTTTCCTATCCAGGGTACCTAAGGGGACTGGAGGGTTTTTATGAGGCGGCTTGCTAACCTAATTTTTCTCATATCAATAAAGAGATGGTTAAACAATATATTGTTCCTTTTCATGTGTTTTTTTTATCAAGTTTTTTATCTCTGTTGTGTTTTTATTTTTTTTCTTCCAAGTAAGTATTATTTATTGTTCTTAGTACATTAGTTTCTTTAGTAAATTGCATATATTTTGGTCTTGGGGGCTGATTGCTTGAATAGCACAGTTACAAACTCAAAGACCCGGCCACGATGCCTATGAGTTATAAGGGCCGATTACTTGCAAACAAGTACGGCTGCAAGCTTATAACCGGACAAAGGAGCCAAACTTTCTTGACTTTTCTTACTTAAGCTCGATGTGACTCGCACTAAAGTGGCATGCTTCGCTAGCGTATGATTACAACCAGTCATGATGCCCAATGGGACTTGCCTGACCCTGTCTTCATACAGCTGTAGCAACATGATTATCCACGCGAAAGCCGGCTTACAGTACAAGAGAGTCAAAAGGGTCATCTAAACCACAAGTTATGCAGAGTACAAGGTTAATAACCGGAAACTCAAAGTTTATTAAGCATAACTTCAAAACCTATGTGAAACGGCTCTAGGTTTTGGGCTTAACATGCAACAATTTGTTCCTTTTTAAAGACCCAACACCCCAGACTCGGAATTTTGGGCCTTGGGGACTCGGGAATTTGAAAACAGAAACAAATTATCCAGCTATTAAACTCAAAGACCCAAAAATCCGAGTCTTGGGGACTTGGGGACTTAGAAAAAAGTTCACCAGTCAAAACCCACGAGACCCGGAAACCAAATCACACAATAGGCACCATAGCAGAAAGCCAGAAAACCAAGGATGAAAAAGCTCAAAGTCAAGGAATATCAAATTCAAGCAAAAGGTCAGAAGGGCCACGAAATATATTAAGGTATCAAAGTGTATTACAAGCCACGACAGTAGTATCATAAAGTGCACAGGCGCACTATCAAAAGAATAATCGTTTTCAAAAGGCCCATTGGCCGAATAAAGTGCTTAAGACGGTAGCCGATAAAGAGTTCACTCGGCATCTTGAGCCGAGTCTTCCATGTTGCCCTTGCCCTTGACAGCCGGGTCTTACTCCTTGCCTTGTTCTTCAGCATTCTTGGCGGCAGCAGCATCCGGGTCAGCAGTAGTGCCGGCCCGTGCAGGAGGAGGAACGACCGACGTGGAGGTAGCAGGCGCAGAGTTGGCCTCAGCCTTCTTCTTCGCGGCTTCTTCTCTCGCCTGAGCGGCCTCCGCCTTCCATCGGGCCAGCATATCATATGGCTCGGGAAGATCCGACTTAACTGCCTTATCATCAGCATCATATGATGGGGTAATTGAACTGATATCCAAACCATCGGCGATCACGCTGGCCGAGTGACGAACCTCCTTCTGGATAGCCTTGAAGTTCTTCACTGAGAACCTGGAGCCGTCTTGGTTGAACTCTGGAAACCCGCCCACAAGCTTGGCTCGCTCAAGTTTTGGGAAATATGCCTTAGCCAGCGCAAGCCCCCGGGTCAGTCCAACCCGGCAGGACGAGCGTTTCCAGTGCTCAATCCACTCGGGGATAGTGGAGCACGCGTCAAGCAGCGTCTTCAGGTTGCCATGCCCGACACCCGGCCACTTCAGATCCTGAAGAATCCATTTGGTTCCGGCACAGAGCTGCCGGATCGTGCTCTTGATGGTTTTCAGCTTTGCGATATCATCTTCATCTGGAGTTACATCATCCGGACCTGCAGAAAATAGAAAAAAAGCAGTAAGTAAGGAAATCCGACTATTTATCAGAATGAGAATCCGGGTTATAATTATCAAGTTTGGAATAGTACCAGTCAAAGCACGATATGCATCGGCAATCTGAATGGAAAGCTTGGTCAGTTCATCCTTTGCTGCATGAGCCCTCTTCCTATATTTCCTTGTGATTTTCCCTGCCCTCTTGGCATCAGCTTCAGCCGACTCACGCAGAGTCGTCTCCTTCTCGAGGAGTTTGGTGGCCTTCGCCAATGCCTTCTCCGAGTGGGTCACGAAGGCCTGCGGGGAAACACAAGGAAGGGTTAGCCGGATAAAAAGCAAGTTATCAGTCGGATATACTACGAAGTTCCAAGCAAATTATCAATAAGTTCACTTGGAACTTGGGGACTAGACAAGGATACAGGCAATATTATATAGGAGAAAGGGCGATGGCGGTGGACGCCCGAGGGGCCCACACCACCCCAGGCGCGGCCAGGGGGCGCGCCTCCCTATGGTGTGGCCCCCTCCAGGCCTCTTCGGGACTCCGTGGAACCTTCGGGAATTATAAGACTTCCGGGCTTCGAATTTTTCAATTCCGAGAATATTTCCAGAACAACTTTTCTGAAACTAAAAACAGCAGAAAACAGGGAACTGGCTCCGTGGCATCTTGTCAATAGGTTAGTCCCGGAAATCCATAAAATGGCATAAAGTGTATAGCAAACATTTAGGAAATAACATGAAAACAACATGGAGCATCAGAAATTAAGGATACATTTATGATGTATCAACATCCCCAGGCTTAATTCCTACTCGTCCTCGAGTAGTTAAACGATGAAAACACATAATTTCTAAGGTGACATGCTACCAACATAAACTTGATCATCAATAATGTAAAATCATATGTAAGCTGAGATCATAGAACTTCAACACGAACATGATAAATAAAATTTTAACAATAAAGCATAGCAATCACCTTGCATCATGAGAAGTAACGCAAATAAAAGATCATGGATAACAATGCATCAAAAGTTATACTTTTGTTTCAAGTATAGAGAAAGCATGGCAAAGTGATATTTCGCTAGTCCTTAAGAGTGGGGCAAAACATAAATGCCAGAACACCTTCAAAGTTTATGAGAAAGACTAGAAAAATAATTAGAGAACAAACAATAACACATCATGAATAAATTAATAATGTTTCTGGGACAAATGCACATTAAACTCAGAATGGCAACTATGCTCTCTCAATTGTGCATAAAGTTAGAGGATGGAGACTCGACATAAAAGTAAAAGAAAGACCCTTTGCATAGGGAAGCATGGATCACTCATGTGCTAGAGCTTTTATTTTATTAAACAGAGGTATAAAATGCTTGACACTCATCCCAACCATCTTACACAAACCATGGTTAACCAAATCCTCGGGTGCCTGCCAACAATCACATACCGTGGAGGAGTGTCTATTTTTTGGAGAGGTTTATGCTTATGTCAAGGAATGGTAAACAGAAAATACAGTACGTCACAAGCCAACTGGACTTCACAAGAGCGGCTCCCATAGAAGGATGCATCTGGGTAGAAGGTCATCCCTCTTTCTCTTTTGTTTACACAATTATGCTTTGACTGATAAATCAGGGGCAAAAATAGTGAAGAGAATTTGTTGTTATTAATTTGGTGTTGGGCACCCCGCTGCCAGCTCTTCTATCAATTGGATACGCGGATAAAGCCACTAGTATAGGCTGTGAAAGTCCAATCAACAAGTGAGATAAATATTCTCTATTTACGTCCTCATGAGCTAAAACAGGAGCATAAAACAGGAGTAATTGTTTTAAAGGTAACACATGAGAAATTTACTTTGGAGTGGAGGTTAAATACCACATGTAGGTAGGTATGGTGGACACATTTGGCATACTTTGGTTTTTGTGAGTTAGATGCACGAGTAGAGCTCATACTCAGTACAGGTGGAGGCTAGCAAAAGACTGGGAGCGGCAAATCAAGAGAGCATAAGAGACATAATCATGCATAGCGACATAAACATCATTAATCAAAGCATAAGTGGTACCACAAGTTCAAACTAAATGATCATAGAGGCTATAAGTGACTGGTTCATAGTCATAAACATGGTGTGAGCATGTGCCAAGTCAACCAAATAAAACATCCAAAGGAGAACACCACAAATTTATGCTTCAATATAACAAGAACAACTCATGATTCTTTCAATGGCACATTAAACACTCTCAGCTATTTGAGACTAATCATGCTACAAAATAACCACTAAGATTTAGAATTAAAATAACATCTAGCATGACACGAAAAAGTCTAGCCATAGTCTATACAAGCTTCTATTTGCACCGCTATAAATTCTACTACACGCATCAGTTTCTTTTCCCAACAAGCACCATAAAAAAATATGTTTTAACAAAAACTCTCTAAATGATACATCAAGAAAATATGATAGTAATCACATAATACTACTAAAACTAACATCTCTGAATAAGAGATGCAAAGAAAACAAGAGCTAAACAAGAATTTTGCAGCAGCTAGAAGAAAAACTAATAATACGAGCATATCAAGTATTCAAACGAAAAAACGGAGCGTGTCTCTCTCCCAAACAAGGAATTATAGGGTCAAACATTATTATTTCAGCAAGGAAAACAAAAGAAAACAAATGAAAATAAAATAAAAACAAACAAGCGCTCCAAGTAAACTTCATATGATGTGACCGAATAAAAATATAGTTTCACTAGAAGTGACTTGATAGATTGTTGATGAAGAAGGGGATGCCTTGGGCATCCCCAAGCTTAGATGTTTGAGTCTTCTTAGAATTTTCTGGGATGAATACCGATGGCAATGGGGCCACGAAACCCGCAAACCCGACGGGTACCCGCTTTAAATGGGGAGAGTTTGGTAAAATGTTTGACCCGCCAGGTCTAATGGGGCAGGTATGGGGGTGGCAAACTCGTACCCGCATACCCGCAGACCCGCTCTAAGTCCTAATCATATCCCTAATAATTATATGTCTAACCACACGTCCACGAGCTATGGACCATAAACCTCACACATCACATGGACGCGTTGGGATCTGGAGTCAACACATGTACACATTTGTCTATTCCCACCAACCTCATCCCAATATTCCATTGTTTTATTTCCTACACGTGTCGATGTCACTCCTTAAATGGGTACCAATTGGCGCCCCGAACCCGGCCGGGTCGTGGGTTTGGTAAGAAATGAGACCCGGCAAGTTAAATGGGGCGGGTATGGGGGGCGCCGACCCGACCCCGAACCCGGTGGGTGCCATCCATAGGGATGAACCACGGGGGAATCTCCAAGCTTTGACCTTTCACTCTTCTTGATCACATATATCACCCTCTTCTCTTGACCCTTGAAAACTTCCTTCACACCACACTCAAATTGTAATTCGCATCAGAGGGTTAGTGCAACAATAAAAATTCCATGGGTTATGTATGGGAACAAGTACTATTTATACTTTTAAACATTAGCTACAGCCACTGATGTTTCGTGAAGCAAGAAATCAGCTTGACATCGTAAAAGAGAAAATGCAAGAAAAATGGCAGAATCTGCCAAAACCAGAACAGTATGTAAAGACGAATTTTTTCGGGGCAATTACGTTGCTCATATCGAAAAACTTAAGGAACAAAAGAGTTGCAGAATTAGCTGAGGAATAAGCACAAAACATTTCAGGTCATTCTGATTTTCCTCTGAATTATATGATTTTTTACGGTGGGCAACAGAAATCTGTTTCTACGCAGAAATCCAAAACCAACTCCAACTCTCGTCAGAAACTTTACTTGGTACAACTAAAACATGAGAATAAATATACAAAGGTGTTGCTACAAAATTATACAACCCCTTGACTCAAATGAAACAGAGAAAAACAAAGCAAAAAATAAAACCATGGGTTATCTCCCAAGAAGTGCATTTCTTTAACGCCTTTTAGCTAGGCCCCGAAAAGTGGAATCAAGTATTTTCAAGTGAAGAAGCATCCAAATTGAGATTTGGCAATTCCTTAATAATGCATTGTATTTTATGTAAGTGAGTTTCAGAGGTTCCTCTCTTAGAGATTTTAGGCTTACTATTCTCATCAAATAAGTTTTCAGGAACAATCCAATCAAAATTCTTTTCTTGGGCTTCATGCAGTGCTACCAATTTAAAGGGGATTGGTATTTTCTCCTCTTTTTCATTTTTAGATTCAGTTTTTTCAAAGGCACCAACAATGTCTATACATGAACCTAGTATATTGAAACGATCAAAAACTTTTCTAGCTTCTATAGAAACATCTCCAAATTATTTAAGCATGGTTTCTAAGATAAAATTCCTTTTCTCAATATCTTCAATGTTATTCAAGTTGAGGAAGATATGCTGCAGTATGGGATGGAGGTTAACAAACCTAGATTCTAACATGTGAATTAAAGAAATTACAGCAGTTTCATAATTTGGAGCAAGTTCTACTATGTATTTTTCCTCTTGCAACTGGAAGGTCTTTCAGGGTAAACTTAGGGAATAACATGATGAAAAATAACAACGAGGTAACAAAGGTAACAACTAGAATAGGAACCAATTTTTTTGTGTGTTTTTGATAAAGAGAAGCAAAAAAGACAAAATAAAATAAACTAAGCAAAACTAAAACAAAGTAAAGAGATTGGAAGTGAGAGACTCCCCTTGCAAAAATTCTCTTCCTCCCCGGCAACGATGCCACAAAATAGCTTGATTGTGCAGGTCTTGCACTTGTTGGGGAACCCCAAGAGGAAGGTATGATGAGCACAGCAGCAGTTTTCCCTCAGAAAGAAACCAACGTTTAATCGACCAGTAGGAGGAAGGAGTAACGTCAGAAGGTTGATGCAGCTGAGATGGCAGGGCGCACTACCGGTTCAGCAGCAACGTGGAACCTACACAACACAATCAAATCACTTTTCCCCAACAAAGCAGTGATGTTGTCAATCTCACCGGTTTTGCTGAAGACAAAGAGGTTAAACGTATGGTGTAGAAAACTGTATGAAAGCGGTAGCAACAGTATGAAAATAGTGGAAGCAGCGTGAAAGTAGTGGAAACAGTGTGTGTATTATCAGAATGAGAAAATGGACTGGGGTCCACAGTTCACTAGAGGTGTCTCTCCATAAAAGATATATAACATGTGCGGTGAACAAATTACAACTGGGCAATTGACAGAAATGAAGGCTGCACCATAGTGCATATGCAAGACATAAAGATTAATATGTGATTCATCAGGGGATTACAAGAAAATACATAGAACGTCATCCAACTGCATCTATGACTAATAATCCACCCTCCAAATATCATCCGAACAAACGTTGGGTATTAAGTTGCAAGCAAAAGATTATCATAGTAAGCAAAGTGTGTAATGTAAACAATGTAAACTAATTAAACACTATTGTTTTCTCCCTAATGACAACAACACATCCTCCATCCGTCATGTTTCTGTCACTCAAGCACAGATGCAAAGGAGACATGAACCCACTATCGAGCATAAATACTCCCTCTTGGAGTTACTAGCATCTACTTGGCCAAAGCATCTACTAATAATGGAGAGCATGCAAGATCATAAATAACATATGCATGAAGATAACATGATAGATTGATAATCAGAATACATTAGGGGTATTAAAACTGCACCAAAGAGGAGCTCTCTCAGTCCATCAACCTCTACAGCCGTCCGTTTTCGTGATCTAACCATCGCTGGCCATCAAATTCCGCCTGGGCCGGATGTCTCGAGGGATGCTCTTCCGGAAAACAAATCTGCCGCATGTGGTTGATTTGGGCCTGCACAAAGCCCTCGGCCGAACTAGCGGAAACGTGGCTAACCAGATGCAATCAATCAGTCTGATCCAACCTTCCCCTTGCTCTCCCCGTCTCGCCTCTCTCCGGCTCTGCTCACTCGTCGCCGCCAGTTGGTATTCCCAGCGTCGCTCCAATCGACGGCGGCTAGCTCGCTTCTGTGCTCCTTTCTCTCTACCGCACCGGTTCAACTCTGCCACGCCGCCGCTCTTCTCCACGAACCCTAGGTTCAGAACCCGACTTCATCGGTGTATGCCGTTTGCCGGTGGTACCAGTCGGTCAAAAGTCTAAGGTGCTGCCAAGAATCTGTACCATCAGGTGACTTAAAAACCATGCTATGGTGGCAGAAGAAATACATGAGTAAATCTGATTTATATTTTTCCATAGAGAATGACCTTTTTCTTCTGCCGAGATTACACCTAGAAGAAAGAAAGAAACAATGTCAGATAAGGTACGTACAGAAAGTTGTTGGTAAACAGAAAGCCAAGGAGTTAAGCGACTGTCTTCAGTAGTTCAGTCTTCAGTGCTACCACGTTGCCTGGTGCTCTAGCTAGGAAGATTCTGTGAGATATGAATAGCATCAAATTGGAATGGATATTGTCAATATCCAATTATTGTACTGTTTCACACAATTAGTATACTTTAGATCTGAAGTATATGAATTCGCTCTATTTTTTTTTTTTTTGAAGTAAAACAGGAGGAGCTCTCCTATTGCATTATAGAAGAGGGAATTATGTACAATGGTCAAGGAGCAGGAAAGGCCACACAACAGAAAAGGAAAAAGGACTACTCGCTAGAAGACATGGACAGGTCAGAGAAGTCCGCTCGTATCTGAATCAACAGCCCCCCAGGAGGACAGCTGCAGTTCTCAAAAATCCGACGCCCTCTTTATTTACAAAGCTCTATTAGTTTTTCCTGGTAAGTTCCTGTGCACGGTACATGCACTCCTTTACTTCCTTCCTGGTTGATAGAGGATGAGAGTATTAAAGAGAAATCATTTAAACTTACCTGATCTTGACTAACTTGTGCAGAAAAAATATTAAAGAACATGGATGCCGAGATGCTCTGCCAACTAATGGATACCTTGCCATAAAAAATCAAATGAAGTTTTCTGGTAAATCCAGTGTGGCAGTGCCTGCATAGATCCCCAAACTGAAAGTAACTCCGTTTGTGTGTGACTAAGCATGGCCAAGGACTATCCAGATGCAAACACGCTTGGAAAAGTAAATTTGTTCCGCTATCATGTATCCTATTTCTACATCAGAATAAATTACAATGTTGAGTATGCTTTGCATGTAGAATTGTACAGTACTTTGCTCTTAATCAACATTGAGTGTGTTAACATTGAGTGTGACATGCAAATACAACCAAAGTTAGCACCTGGTACAGAGTCTGTTGGAGCTTTTGTAACAAAAAAAACCTGATTCGTAGAACTTTAAATTTACATGCCGACTACATATATATGACTGTCTTATTTCATCTAGGAGCCATAAATCTCGAATTTAATGGCATATAGATCATTTAGAGAATCAGAGTGGCCATGTTGGTTGATGGGAGGATTTAATCTCATTGCGTGTCCCCTTCGATTTGGGTTGTCATTGGCATCTCATTGGCGGGCAATGTTCCATACGAAAGCTCTGTACCATATGAGTTGGATCTACTCATCTTCTCACTTTACTCTCGACTCCGCTAAGTCTTCCATAGTAAAACCCCCATCATTCCTAATGCCAGAAGCTTTATTTCAACAAGTTTTAGAGCTTTGTCTTTGGTACCATTTTTCCGGCTTTGCCCATGTTGATGACATTCAGAAAAATTTAACTATTTAAAACATCAATACTGTTTTTATGTTCCTTATTTGTGCCTGGCACCAGGGTTTAATTCTATTTAGAGGTCTGCATGCTTGGTACTACCTTGTTGTATTTATTATATTGATTCCGATTAATGATTAAGTGTTCATTTGATACTATACAGGGATTAAACTCATCTGTTACAAATTGTTACATAGATATAAAGAGTTTAATGTCTGGTAAGAACAGAACTATTGCAACATTTGCAAACATTCCTCGAGAAGGCCAATGAATCAAGTTTTGATCATTTAATAGAACAGATGAAAAAAATGTGTGAGAGATAGCCGATGAATCCATGTTTTTTGTTGGAGAAGCAATATGATCATTTTTCTTCATGTCCCTACTGAACTATTGCTCACTGTATGTAGCATATTTCCTAATCTGCTGATGAGTAATTAGAAGTACAATTTGTAATCAGAGGTTTAACTTTTGTACATTGTCATTGATGAACTTAATTTTTTAGCAATGTCCTACGTGCAACTTATTTTTCCACTACACATGACATTAGGGCGTATGTGTACACAATTGAGGTACTATACCTTTCATGTTTTACTCTCTCAAATACATATATTTTGCTCATTTTCACAAACATTTATATTGTTTACATGTCAATTCGGTGACCTGACTTCTCTAAGTTTTGTGGTATTATCTTCCTAAGGACAACTAATATTCTTTGTTTTCATAATCCGGAATGTTTGGTTTGTTCTTAGTATTTAGCGTACATGTTATCATGCAACTATATAGTTGCTAAAATTCTTAAAATTATATTAACAAAATGGATGGGCGCGGCAACGCGCGCCATCATGATCTAGTAGCATTCAACATTCATCAGATCCTAGCAAACACAACATGTAGCATTACATAAAGATGATCTCAATCATGTAGGGCAGCTCACGAGATCTAAACATGAGGTACAAAGTGGAGAAGACAACCATCTAGCTACTGCTATGGAACCGTAGTCCAGGGACGAACTACTCACGCATCACTTCGGAGGAGGGCATGGTGGTGTAGACCCCTCCGGTGATGAATTTCCCTCCCGACAGGGTGCCGGGGAGAGCTCTAGAACCCTCCCGATCTCGAGATGACGATGACGGCGGCCTCGGGTGTTTCTCGAGAAAAAGTGTTATATCTTTAGGGTTCACCTATCAGGGGGATTATATAGGCGAAAGGGCGACGGCGGTGGTTGCCCGAGGGGCCCACACCACCCCCCAGACGCGGCCGGGGGGCGCGCCACCCTATGGTGTGGCCCCCCTCCGGGCCTCTTTGGGACTTCGTGGAACCTTCGGGAATTATAAGACTTTCGGGCTTCGAATTTTCCAAATCCGAGAATATTTCTAGAACAACTTTTCTGAAACTAAAAAACAGCAGAAAACAGGGAACTGGCTCTGTGGCATCTTGTCAATAGGTTAGTCCCATAAATCGATAAAAGTGATATAAAGTGTATAGCAAACATGTAGGAAATAACATGAAAACAACATGGAACATCACATGCCCATACATGCAGCAGCGGACCTAGCGTCCCTGTTCCCCGGCGCTTGCCCGGGCTTCTGGCCAGCCGGGTTACGTATTTGTAGTGTATTTGTACAGTAATTTGATTAACAAAAAATTATTTTATACCCTTATATTCACTCGTTTCCCGGGCTCCCAATTTATGTTGGGTCCGCTACTGCATACATGCAAAGATCCGGAACCATGACTCACCGACAACGGAAGATCGATGTAGTCGTACAAGAGTTCTAAAAAATCGTAGATCGTCACAACTAGGCCTAGTTGCAAAGATGTCTCTAAGATTCCCTCGTCAAGGATCACATGTGTAATACCTCTTATGGTGTGCACACGTAAGATCGTGTCACCCCGCCAGCACTCTGCCGTCCAGGAATCGGCATCGACAAAGAGAGAGAGCCTTCTAATTGGTAGATCTACTCAACTGTGATTAGAGCTATATGATTCTGGAAGTTCTCAACACATGAGAGAGATGAGAAATTAGAGCAGGGTCTAATTGGTAGAGGACACCTCAGAAATCCAATTATAAGAATCCCTGATCAAATTAGAGGGGCTCTAAGTAGATAGTCTAATTAGGGGCGCTAATTCTACTAGAGAGAGAGAGAGAGAGAGAGAGAGAGAGAGAGAGAGAGAGAGAGAGGAACAAGGGCAATTTATGTGTTTTGCCTCAAGAGCTTGGAGTTATTTTATAGGTGGATGAAGGGGGAGACTTGACATGGGGGGAGGGAGTCCAATTCCTAATCCTCACGCTCGCACCCCTCCTCCTAGGAGGAATTGGATTGGACTCCCACGTCCTTTCTTTTTCCTTTGGCCTTTTTCTTTTCTCTCCCGAACCAAATAAGGAAGTAACCAGGGGAGAGTGGTGCGCCTTGTGTGGAGCCCTAGGGCCCACCTGCCAGTCCCCAAAATTGGGTGCCCACCCCCCATCTCGATTTTTGCCCAAAACTCCTCCGAAACCCCGTGGCCCCAATAGATAAAATCATCGACCTTATCTTCCAGGATATCTCATGTCCTCCATTTTCTCTCCTATAAAATTCTGCCTTCTCCCGGCATTATTTCTCTCTCATAGCAACTTCCCCGAAACACCTCTGATTGACATCGAACTCGTTTTTCTGTGACATCGTATCGACATTGAACATTCATAAAACCATTAGAAACATCTTTATTCTATCAATTAAAATTTGGCACGGCTTAATCCTGTGACTCTTAAAGGCTCGATAACACAGACATGTTCGGGAACTTACCAAACAATCACAACAACGGGGTTGTCGACGCCCATGATGGCTCCTATGTGTCCACGGAGAATGAGTGAACCTTCAAGTTACTTATTGCACTTATTCCCTTAACTTTGATACCAGCAATATCACGAGGTGATACAATGTTCTCTAGTATGATGAAACCATTTGATCATAACACATATAAACTCATACGGATACCGTTCTCTTTTCTCATCCATATCCCTGATATCCTTGTGATAAATAACACTATCTCTGGCCAAATGATTGGTTGACATCAGTGATACTGAGAGGGCCCAGAGGATATATCTCTCCATTATCTGGAGGAGTTAAGTACTATTCTTAAACGATCTCAGTTCCATCACATGCTCTAGATTATACCGAGACGTCAACGTTATAATCCCTTGTTATGGTGGACGGTTGAAGACATCCAAAGCATAATTGTCGACTATGCGGTCACTAGATATTCTAATAGTATAGAAATTCTAGTCAATGACAAGTCCATATGTATTTTTCTAAATACATTACAATTGTTAGTCTCTTAGCAAGATCATATACTTGGATCGGTTCAGTACTATTGGTACCCTAACAATAAACTCTTGTGTTTGCTAGACCTTATCGAAGTCCATGATCGGGAAAACATGATAATCTCACAAACCATAAGCTTGTCTTAGAGATAATATTAGGAACTGTTGTTTTTTATATCTTCACACCCGCACAAAGGTTTTCCCTTGAAAACTCACTTTTCAAGTACTATAGCAGTTATAGCATGATGACATAAACTTAATTCTGAACTTGGAGATAGAATCATAATTGAATATTATTGTCTCTAGGGCATATCTCCAACAGTCTCTCACTTGCACTAGAGTAAATAATACTATAGTTAGTATGATTTCATAACACCTATGGTAATCCAGTGTTACTCGCACTTTACATGTGGTTCTTTAGACCATTGTTTTTCACCTTTTAATCGAATTAATTTGTGATAAACTTGCATTGAATTTATTAGGAATTGGAATTATGTGAATCTGGTTCCGTAATAGCATTAATAATTCGAGCATCTCCGAACGAATTATCATACAGTCTTTTTAAACCTCACTAAGTCGAATGACTTTTATCCAATAACTTGCAATCCACAATGTCTCATATTATGTTGCAACTATCCATATGAATATATTATAGAGTCCACTCATAATACACTAGTGTTGATAATTATGCAACATACGGTATTATCAATTGATGAATCATAATCTAAATGAAAATAAAGATTTGATTTCGTAATTCCACTATAAATAAATATATGAGTAAACATCTCACAATATTATTTGAAGCTTTATAAAAAAAACTCAATGAGTTGTTTTTCACTTTGTAATACAGCCATAAATATCTATTTGACTCACCATAATATTCTAGGTTTAATTATAAACAATTAACTGCTTTTATGAGAAAAATTTTACTTAAGTTTTCTCCTTTATACCGGTTGGCTAATTTTTTAGCACATTTGAAGCATACCGGTTATTATGTGTCTATTCATGACAACAAGATTGGTCAAAAAATCACAAATTTGTGACTCAGTCTCAACCCTTTCTATTTTTCTCACCAAGATTATGAAGGTCGAGTTTATTGCATAATATCACGCCATGCTTACGTTTGAAACAAATTTATTTCGCTCCTTGCAATTCGAAATTTCTATTGGAATCACACTTAGCACACTCATCATATTCATGTCTATTGAGCTCCTTAATCTATCTCATAAATTCTGAATATAATAAGACAATTTTTTAAATTTATTTAAAATTATTGTAAATAATTTCATGAGGTAAATTTCTTTCAATTAGGCCTAACCGAATTTAAATATCATATCCACCTCCAACTTACTTTTAAGTTCCTTCCTTTATATAATGAAAAATGATAACTTCTTGTTTCATTAACACGACTGATTTAAAACTCATAATGTAATAATTCACGTTACTCTAGTAATCTAAAATTAATTACACTTAGCAACTATTTTTGTTAATTGATCCATCAGCAGCACCAAGTAATTGATATGATAAAATTTTCAACTCATCACTACACCGAATTTAATATCACTTCAACCACTCTCGAGTTGAAATCTTGGATTTAAAATGAACATCTCCATTTTCTTGGATCTCTATGAAAATTCAATGTAATTTATGAGCATTATTATGTTGTTTGTTTTGTTTTGCATTTCACGGCAATTGTCTCGGAATTTTGATGACTACATCACAAAGTGAATATTACATCAAATAACACATATGACCTTTATACAATATTAAGTTCAGACTTTATGTATTTCATTCATAAAAATCTGGATAAGGTGATGAACTAGAAACATTTGCATGCTTTCCCTTTCATTTAGTCTTTACTCTAAAGGTTCACAATCTTAACTTAATATAATTTCCACCTCTCTTTCATGAGAAGACACTTTTCTCCTTAATCCAACGTGTTAGAAACTTGGAGTTAAAGTGGAAATTTACTACCAATAATCATATTGGTTTTATGAAAAAACCTCTTAATAAATTATGCATCATACTTGAGCAACATCGACTACTTAGAACGTTCACTAAAATAACTCTCAATTAATTAATGACAATGTTACAACTTTTACAAACAAAATAATTCTCTTTAGTGGGTCGAGAATTATTTTTGTTTCATGCTTCACATGTCACGCCAAGACATTTAGAAAATCTTATTATAACATTGCTTAAATCCTTGTCTCACAAAGATTACATTATCACGCAAATTTCCCCAAAATTGATCTTGAGTAATTTTGACTAAAAAAAACTCTCTTTTATCAATATGTTATAATTTTATTAAGTCCTTTCTCTTTCGAACAATTTCTTTGATCTTAGATTTTGATTCATAGTACATCCACTTACTTTTATGAAACATTGAAACTTCAGTTATGTCATAGATTCCACTTCATCAAATATGATCAACTTATCATATTGAGTCTTCAATGGAATTTAGTCAATTGGGAAATCATCCATCCTTTATGTGATTTTTGAAATTCACAAGTGGCTAGCACTTTATGGATTTTTAGCTTTATTAAATAATTTGGAGACAGTCTTGAAACCTTTAAAAAACAATAAAAGACTCATCTCCAATTTATCTAACAAGCCATAAAAAATATTACTCAAACTTAAGTAATAAATTGAATCAAAATATTCAAGACTTAATAATAAAAATTAATGACATAATACAATGAAGAAGATCATAAACGTTGAATTCCCAAGCTTGGAACTCCCAAACATATTTTATAATTCGAACTCAACCACGTTCATGAACATAAAATATCATTACAAATGACCGAACTCAAAATAATTATTATTTCAAAGTCCTAGTATTGATCCCTATTGACTTGGACTTCATGAGATGACCAGCTACACTCCAAGTGCATTTGCAATGTCATTCCAGAACTTCCTCTTTTTTCCAGCATTTTCTCCTTCTAAAGTACCTGCCACTCGTGCAAGTGCGAGCATCAATTAGTATCTCATACTAATGATTATGAACGGTGGAACTATGTCCATAATTTTGGTATAACACTTATACCTATCTTTGTCCATGCAGAATCTCTCGCTTCAATGTCACCTTCTGTTTCCTTGAGTAAGGTAAACATCATCTGAACATGCCACTCTTCCTCAATGCAGTTGTTAAGTCTTACAAAACCATGGTATAATGCCAGAAGTGATCCGAGAACAATGTCACAGAAGTTCTCATGAGACATTGAAAAACCAGCATCTATGAGTCCTGTCTCCAGATCGATCATTATGATTTCAAACAGGTTTATGGGTTCACCCAACGCAAGCCGACTAATCATCAGTTCTCTGTTCAGATTGTAACGATCAGTGCACACTTGATGTGTGAATAGAGTTTTCTATTCCTCTACCAAATGGTAGGGATGACGGTTACAAAACCGACCAACCATCTCAACATCATTACATGTGTGCAAGAGCTCCTTGACAACACACACTTCATATTGGATGTGAGGTCCTTCATGAACCTCATCTCCAGGCATGTGATCCACAAAGTGATCTATATTGGTATTCCCGAGAACTACTATCGGAGTATAAAACCATTCCCCAAAGTTGTTGGAGCTAAAGGCTCACGACTTATCATCATATTAAAATGATATATTTCAAAGGGATCCATCTCTGAAATAAAACAGGTTTATTTAGACTCTTTAGTTCAAAATTAATTTGCACTACTTAATTTAATAAAATTGAAATTAAGATATGCCCACCTGAAACTGATATTCCTCAAAAATAAACTTTAAGTGATACGAGATCCATAATAAATTATGACTAGAAGAATGTATCCACCTCAACCGATCATAACCTAAAGGGTAGGACACTATGCCAATCACTGCATGTGATTCTCGCTTATCTTTCTATGTATGTGTTCGGAGCTCATGGCGATCATGCCTAAACGACAAGAGAACCAACCTGACTCCATCATATAGAATGAACCTTGTATCCAAGTGAACAAACTATAACCCGCCTCCCGACAAGAAGAGGCACGTTGACCCTAGTATCCAAGTGATGAACGTGTACCCATGCCGGTTTGACGGTGCTACAATTGGGAGAACACGAAATACCTTGATATTTTTCATGTCATGAATCATCCTAATAAACAACTACTGTGCAATCAAGGTGCAAACAACAAAGTATAAACATCATATGAATTCATAATTCGAGTGATTCAATATAGCCTTGGTTCTTCGGGGATTCTTGATGCATCTCCAACGAGGATCCTTCATCTCCATTATTCTCACCACAGCAGAAAATCCTAGGAAATTACGCTGCGGTGAAAATTGTCATGTACTTCCTCCCGAGGTGTGCGATGAACGCCTTCTTGTCGATGTTGAACAATGACAATCCTTGGGCAGTATCCATCATGTCAAATACAGTAACAAGATAGCTATATCAAACCACATGCACACCCTATAAAACCAAGTTAGATGCCTCTAACACGTTGTTTGGAAGTTTTAGCATGGTTGTAGGTTCTATGAACAACTATTGCCATAACCTACGAACATCAAGGTATGATTATTCTCATTGCTAGATTGACATTGTGGGGCGATTAAAACATAGACATTACGACAACGTCTTGTGCCTCAATCTAAACAATTCGTAACCATGATCCCCGTGTGAATCCAATCCACGTGCCATTTTCACCATGACATTATATGGTACCAACTATGGTGCAACCCAAGTTACTAAAGCACTTCTTTGGATCAAGTGAGATATGCTAGGGGCAACTCGAACGTCCTAGGATTGGAAGAAATTTGTAGAAAGCCACACCATGTCGTCAGTAACAAAAAAAACACAACAGGAAGCAACAAAGATAAATTGAATATTAGAGAACTGTCTAATATACTTGCACAAGGTTATGCAATACCCACACAAAATTGTTCTCCTGATCAAATCGTATCCATGCATAGTGTGCGGTGATACCACTAATGGTGTATGTTGCAGAATTTAAGAAAATTTCCATACGTAACCGCCAAGATCACTATGGAAATAGTGATTTATAACCATACATCCAAAGATTTGGAACCACGACTCACCCGCGACGGAAGGCCGATGTAGTCGTAGAAGAGTTTTGAAGAATCATAGATCCTCACAACTAGGCCTAGTTTCAACGATGTTGCTAAGATTATCTCGTCAAAGGTCACACGTGTAATACCTCTTATGGTGTGCACGCGTACGCTTGTGTCAACCCGCCAACGATCCGTTGTCCAAGACTGTACACCCACAAAGAGAGACAACCTTTCAGCGTTGTGAATTGGTAGATCTAATGAACTGTGACTAGAGCTATATGATTCTGGAAGTTCTTAACACATGAGAGATAAGATCTATTAGATTTTGGTCTAATATGGAGAGGACACCACAAAAACCCGATTATAATAAGCTCTAATACAATTAGAGGGGATCCAATTAGAGGCTCTAATTCTACTAGGGAGAAAGAGAGAGGCACAAGGGCCAATTGATGTGTTTTGCCTCAAGGGTTTGGAGTCCTTTTATAGGTGGAGGAAGGGGTGTACTTGCCTTGGGGGGAGAGAGTCCAATTCCCAATCCGCACCCAAGGAGGTGGTCGTAGCCCTCCTCCTAGGAGGGATCGGATTGGACTCCCTTTGGGAGTCCAACTCCCTCCTCCTTCCTTTTCCCTTTTTTCCTTTGGACTTTTTATTTTCTCTCTCAAACCAAATAAGGAAGAAACTGGGGGAGAGTGGTGCACCTTGTGTGCAGCCCTGGGCCCACCTGCCAGCCCCAAAAATTGGGTGCGGCCATGGGGGCAATTTTGCCCTCTCTGGCACTCCCCCTTCTCGATTTTTATCCGAAACTCTTCTAGAACCCTATGAACCAAATGGATAAAATAATAGTCCTTACCTACTGATGTTACAAAAATATTCTAATATCACGGATTTATCATGTCCTCCATTTTCTCTCCTATAAAATTCTGCCTTCTCCCGGCATTATTTCTCCGTCATAAAAACTTCCCCGAAACACCTCCTATTGACACCAGACTCGTTTCTGTGACATCATATCAAAATCGAACATTCATAAGACCATTAGCAACATATTTATTGTCTCAATTAAAGGTTGGAACGGCTTAAGCGTGTAACACACATACATGTTTGAGAACTTACCGAACAATAGCCAACAACGGGCCATGGACGCCCATGATGGCTCCTATGTGTCCACGAAAAACGAGGGAACCTTCAAGTTACTCATTTAACTTTATTCCCTTAACTTTATGATACCAACAATATCACAAGGTGAGAAAATGTGCTCTACTATGATCAAACCATTTGATCATAACACATATAAAACTCGTACCGATATTGTTCTTTTTTCTCATATATATCCCCGATGTCCATGTGATAAATCACACTATGTATGGATAGACGATTGGTTGACATTGGTGATATTGAGAGGTCCCAGAGGATGTATCCCTCAATTGTATGGAGAAGTTAAGTACTATTCTTGAACAATCTCAGTTCCATTACACGCTCTATATTATACCCAGATGTCAACGTTATAATCCCCTGTTACGGTGGACGGTTGAATACATCCAAAGCATAATC
The DNA here is from genome assembly GCA_028641055.1 of Alopecurus myosuroides. Classification (NCBI taxonomy): domain Eukaryota; kingdom Viridiplantae; phylum Streptophyta; class Magnoliopsida; order Poales; family Poaceae; genus Alopecurus; species Alopecurus myosuroides. The sequence continues at coordinate 313,781,598 of CM054059.1, read as the reverse complement.
GTCGATTGTGTAGTCAATAGATATTCTCATAGTATAGGAATTCTAGTCAGTGAAAACACCATATGTACTTTTCTAAATACATTACAATTGTTAGTCTCTTAGCAAGATCATATACTTGGGTCGGTTCAATACTATTGTTAGCCTAACAATAAACTCTTATGTTTGCTAGACTTTATCAAAGTCCATGGACAGGAAAACATGATCATCTCACAAAACATAGGCTAATCTTAGATACAAGATTAGTAACTCTTTATTGTTTATATCTTCACACCCGCACACAAGTTTTCCTTCGAAAACTCACTTTTCAAGTACTATAGTGGTTATAGCATGATGTCATAACCGAACTTAGAGATAAAATAATAACTTAATGTTATTGCCTTTAGGGTATATCTCCAAAAATATGAGCGTGGATGAGCTGATGGAGGTGGTGAGTAAGAGGACTACAAAGGTGGATTTTGTGGTGAAGGTGGTGGTGATTGATTTGACTCATCTAAAGGGACGATAGGTGGAAGAGAAAGAAAAGAGGTGGACTCTAAGGAAGTGAAGGATGATGATATAGTGGAAGGCAAATAGAAGAATGGTTGATCCTATGTAAAGCAGACGTCACTATGAAACAAATACGATGATCAGAAGGATCATAACAACGATAACCATTATACTGAAGACTATATCCAAGGAAAGCACACTGAACGGACTGTGCAGTCAACTTGGTACGCTCACGAGGCGCAAGTAGAACATAGCATGTACACCCAAAAACACGAAGATGGTCATATGTGGGAGGAGAACCAAACAAACCCTTACCGGGACACTTACCCTAAAGACAAGATGAGGGTTGTATGTTTATAAGATACATAGCTGTGGAAGTGGCTTCACCCCCATAAATGGGTAGGAACAAAAAAGTCAATCAAAAGAGTACGAGTTGCTCAATTATATGGTGGTGCTTGCGCTCGGCAATACCATTTTCAGCATGAGAATTAGGATACGGGAGTTGAAGAAGGGTAACCTGAGAAGAAAGAAAAACACGAAAAGTTGTAGATAGATACCCCACCTCGAGTCAGAACGAAAAACACAAATAGTACCAGAAAACTGAGTATCAATAGTCCGTGTAAAGGATTGATATATATATAAATCAACTGGCAATGATGTGTCGTAAAATAAACCCAACTATATCGAGTGTAATCATCAACAAATATGACAAAATGTTTATGACACTGATAATCCCCAAATGTATCTATAATTTTTTATGCTTCATGCTTGTTTTCTACCAATTGCCTTATGTTTTCTACATGTTTTCGTTCGTTTTCCGGGCATTTTCATGGACTAGCCTATTATCAAGATGCCAAGAGCCAATTCATATTTTTTGTTGTTTTTGTATTTCAGAAAATTTCTTAAGGAAATATTCGCCACAAATCTTGAAAATCCGTGGAGATCATTTTTTACCGGAACAAATGAGTCCATAGGAGACCTAGAGGTGGGTTCTACAAGCGCCAGGCGACCTCATGGCGTGTCCTGGGGTGGGGCCGCTCCTCATGGCCCTGGGCCTCCCCTAGCATCCCTTCTTCAAGTATAAATTGCCTTTTACCCTAAAAACGTCGGGGACGGAGACATTTTCCACGAAATAGATAAAGAGGTGTCGTCACCTCGAAAGTCCAATCTAGGGCTTCTGGAGTCCTGCCTCCGGCACCTGCCGGAGGGGGAATCGTCACCGGAGGCTTCTTCATCATCATGTCTGTCTCTTCGGTTATGCGTGAGTAGTTTATCCCTGCACTACGGGTCAATAACAGTAGCTAGATGGTGTTATCTCAACTTTGTGCCACCATATTTAGATCTTGTGAGTTTTCTAACATGATCAAGATCATCATTATGTAATTGCTACATGTTGTGTTTGCTGGATCCGATAAACCATGAGATTATGATTATTTTGTTCATGTCTATATGAGATGCTTCAATTATATCTTTAGAGGGTTTTAATCTTTCTTGCAATGCTCTCTAGTGTGTATGATTTCTTTGGCCAAGTTATTGTATGCATCTCAAAGAGAGGTTTTATATGCTAGATAGCGAGTTCATGTCTTCTTTGATCCTACGCTTTAGTGACAGAACCATGCATGTGGGAGGAAGTGATGTTGCCACTAGGGAGAAAACATTGGTGTTATTATTTATGGATGATAATTATTGATTACATTACGTATTTATCTTAATGCATTTGTATGTTGCACACAAAGCAATCACTTCGTTGATGCAACTTAATACTAGATGGATTTTGAGATTTTCTAGATAGATTTCTTTAGGTGGACTTTTATATATGGATGCATGCTGGAACCGTGAACTATATATCTTCGTAATAACATTGTTATGCATTCATGATTTGTCAACTGCTCGGTTGTATTTTGTTTACCCAACATGTTTATTGTTTTATGGGGAGACACCACTAGTTAAACTATGGCCCCCCGGTCCTATTTACCTCATTGAATACAACCTCGTTCACTTTCTTTTCATCATCAATTGTTTTCTGGTCCGTTTACTTTTAATCATATCCAAACAATCGATATAATTAATTCTCTAGTTCACAACAAGACATGAAAATTGACAACCTTCTCGGAAAGTTGGGAGCAAGAGAGAGTTTGTGTTTTGTGTGCAGGTCCATGCTGGTTGAAGCGCAAGACAATAAGAAACCTACTGAGAGACTTTGAATTCCTACTGGATTGATAATCATGGTTCCTTAACTAGGGGAAATTTGCTGCTGGACTACATGATACCTTCCTCTTGGGGTCTCCCAGTGGGTGTGCGATTTCATACCATCAAGCTCTTTTCGGTTGCCGTTGTCGAGGACTTCAAGATTTAAGCTAGGGGAGTTACACATGTCCACTTTCTCTCTGATGTTTTGTTCTTACTTAGTTTACTTTTTCTTAGCCTATTTTTCCTCATATAAAAAAATCCAAAAAAATAGTTCTCTCGTATCTAGTCTTTTAGTTGTTTTGTTAGTTCATCTTGTTTTATTTTTCAAGCATGCGTACCAATGATAACACTATGCTTTGTGACTTTACTATTACAAATAATAATGATTTCATATGCACACCAGTTGCTCCACCTGCTACTACAGCAGAATTCTATGAAATTAAACCTGCTTTGTTGAATTTTGTCATGAAAGAACCGTTTTTTGGCATTGGAGAAGATGCCGCCTCTCAGTTAAATAGGTAGATGGTTACATTGTTAAATTAAGACTATTCCCTTTCTCATTAAGAGGAAGAGCTAAAGAATGGTTATTGTTTTTTCCTAAAAAAAGTAGTATTGATTCTTGGACTAAATGCAAAGATGCTTTTATTGGGAAGTATTATCCACCTGAAAAAATTATACAATTGAGGAGTAAAATTATGAACTTTATATGAACATGTTTCTCAAGGTTGGTAAAGAATGAAAACTATGGTGAAGAATTATCCCACACACTGATTAACTACGTGGATGGTTGTTCAAACCTTTTATGCAGGATTAACTTTTTTCTTCGAGAAATTTATTGGATTCAACTACGAGAGGAACCTTTATGAATCTCACGTTAGTTGTAGCAAGTAAATTATTGGATGACTTGATAACAAATTATTCTCGATGGCACACAGAAAGGGCTCCAACAAGTAAAAAGGTAAATTCTGGTGAGGAGGTCTCTTCGTTGAGCCATAAGATTGAAACGTTTGCTTCTTTGCTTACTGAACAAGTGCCCATGAATCCTAATAATGTTGCTTTGAACTCTCTAGTTTCTAATGAAAATGATCAAGTTGATGTGAATTTTATTGCTAGGAACAATTTCAGCAATAGTGCTTATAAAAATAATTTTGGTGCTAACAACTATAGCCCATATCCTCCTAATAATGGTAATTCGTATGGAAATTCTTATGCCAATTATTAAAGCAACTCTATAAGTTCCACCTATGCTCTTGAAAACATGCTTACATAATTTATTTCTGCACAAAAAGTTTTCAATAAAACCGTTGAGGAAAAGATGGAAAAACTAGATAACCGTGTCCTAAAATTTGATAGTCTTGCTCATGATGTTAAATTTTTCAAAACTATGACTACATCTATTGAAGTCAATGAAAACAGAACCTATAAACTCTATACACGTGCAAATAAATTATAAGATAGGAATGTTTGCTCAAATCCGTGCTAGAAGAGAAAGAGAAGCTGAAATTGCAAAAAAAAAAAATCTAAAAGAGAGTCTCTTAAAATTTGTACCATCCAAGATTTTGAAGAACTTAAAAGATTCAGTACCCATGATTACCCTGATGGTTCTAAATATATCAATGGTCAAACAAGTGGGATTGGAGAGGTCCAGACTTTAGGTAGAAGGAGTCCTCAAAAGTTGGGGAGTGTGAATTTTTCTAGTGAGAAAATTGTTGAAAGTGGAATTGATGATAATATGATTTTAGGAGATAATTTTCCCACTATATTTGATGATGATAAACTTGATTTTGATAATTATACCCTCTTTGATGTTATAAAGTTTTTACAAAAAATGTCTAAATATCCTAATGCTAGTAAAATAAAATTGCTTTCACCAAACATATCACTAATGCTCTTATTGAAGCCAGAGAAGAAAGGCTCGAACTTGAAGCCTGTATTCTTAGGAAATTACAATATGGTTGGGAACCTAGTATCAAAATAATATTTAATAATTTTGATTGCAATGCTTTATGGATCTTGGTGCTAGTTCTTCTATTATGCCAAACAAATTATATGATATGCTTGAATCGAAGCCTTTGGATGATATTATTTTGTGAGCCCATCTTATTGATTCCACCTTTAAGAGACATTTGGGAAGGATTGATAATGTTCTTATTATTTCTAATGATAATTATGTTCCTGCTGATTTTCTTGTTTTGAATATTAAATGCAATGCTTCTTGTCCTATTATTTTTGGAAGACCTTTTCTTTGCACCATTGGTGTTGTGATTGATATGAAAGAGGGAATTATAAGGTTTTAGTTTCCCCTAAAAAATTGCATGTAACACTTCCCTAGAAAGGTAAGGAAGTTACATTTTGAGTTCATTGTGAGGGCTAGCTATGATTCTATTGATAAAACTTGATTCTTACTTTTTGCCTAGCTAAAAGGCGTTAAAGAAAAGCGCTTGTGTGAGGCAACCCACTTTATTTTTTGCTTTCAGTTTGCCTTTTAGTTTTGGTAAGTCTTGGAAATTGACACTTCTATAGCGACATCTCCTTATCCTTTCGATTTTTTTTGTTGCCAAGAGTAATCTCTATTTGAAAGGAAGTGCAATTTGTGGTCTTTACTGTTTGTTGTCCAGATTTTTTAGCCTCACTAATAAAATCATGTATCTCAGCCAGAGTGCGATAAAATTACGAAAAAATTGTCACATGCCCCAGGTTGTTATCTAACTTCATTAGTTGAACATTTTCTGATTTGAGGTAAGGAAGTGCCTTGAAACAATTCATCTTTACAGTCAGTTCAGTTTTGATAAATTTTTCCCTTTGTTTGCATTTGCCTCTTAACCTTTTTCTTTTAGTGTTCTCTAGGGGTGTACAGCCCTAAAAGAAGTGGTGACAGTAGCTAATGTTTAAATAGAGGGTTCACATTATTTCAAAACTGAACCAAGTGGATTTGTTTCTTTGATGCATTAACCCCGCTAAGAACAAGAAGTGCTAGAAGGATATGAAAGTTGAATCTGTTTACCTATCTTACAACCCTTAAAATATAAATCAACATCTACATGAACACGACCCAAAACACCATGATGGACAAGACTAGATAAACGAGAACCACATAGATGACCTAAACGATGAAGCCACTAGATAAGGGAAAACGACGAAGTTGATCTCGATGTTGAGGCAGAACAAAACATGTGACGCGAAATACGAACAAAGGTGTAGGGTGTCAAGTTCGTAGAAGGATGTGGTTCCTCTACAGTGACGACCAGTTCCAATGATCCTCTTTCTTTAAAGATCATGCACATATACAAGAGATTTTGTCAAAACCAACAAAGTAGTCCATGTCAGCTATTTTACCAACATGCAAGAGGTTCATGGACAATTTTGGGGCAAAGGAAATGTCAGAAACTAAAAAACCATACGTTAAAAGAGAACCCTAGCGAGTGATTGAACAACTCGGGATGAAGATAAAAGAGAGATACGTGCTATAGGAGACGTGTTGTAGCTGCGGGATAGGAAGCACTATCCTGCACGAGCTGGCAAGACACAAGAGGAGAGCGACCAGAAGTCACGTGAAAACAAGCTCCAGAATCGAGCACCATAGTTGAGTTTCACGAAAACCAGTCTGAGAAGCAGCGGATAGGAAGGCACTCATGGATGAATTTTGTGACTCGGTAACCATCCCACTAGAAGGTCTCCTAGTAGGCGGGAGACGTGTTGCAGCTGCGGGACAGGAAACTTCTTAGTACGATATTCAGCCAACAACTCAGGATGAAGATAAAAAAACCATCAACTTGTTTGATGCATGCCCAAGAGACAATAAAATACATCGGTTTCATGATTGATGTATTATGTTTTTATGTTATAACTGCTATGGTTACTGAATATGAGATTCAGAGGAAAACTCATACACACGTGTAGAAACATAAACATAGCGTTATAACTCTTTGTCATGTCTCATAGAAAAACTCGTTAATATTAGATGACCACGTTTTCCTGGTCATGGACATTTGTTATGTCAATATTAATGGGAGAAAATTGTTGTTTCAAAATTGTGGTTGGGTAAACCCAATTAGTTGATATACTACGAGATTAGTTTTGCTAAATAGTATCATCACAAGATGATTATTTTGTTTGATTCCTTAGACCACGAGAATATACGACGATTTCACTTTAAAGGTCATTTTGGTTTAGTCAAGTATCACACTAACAGTGTGTGGTCTCGAAAGTGTTCTTATCATCACGATAGTTCGAGATTGGGAATTACTCCTCCAAATAATAGAGAGATACATCCAGGCCGCTCGATGAAATAGCATCGGTAAATAAGTATGCATAGACAAAGCCATGAAACTATTCATGGGGATACTATGACGCGGTAACGAGTAAAAGAAATCATACTGGCATAGAGAATAATGTGTTGTGGCGATTAAAGAGTTTAATCACGGTCTTATCATTCATCTCGTCTTGAGGTATTGATTGGTATCGTGAAGTAATAGGAACTTACTTAAACAACCAACAAGTTCAGCAGTTTTCTTCGTATAACTTTTAGGAATCAATATGGATGTCTATGGTCCCGATGTTTATTATTGGTTTGGAAAATTGTTTTCCAATCATGTCTAGTGGTTATCAAACCTCTAGGGGTCACACACTTAAGGCGTCAAAGTGTGTTGTTTGCATTGGATGGCCCAGAGGAGAGTAGGGTATCATTCGGGTAATTCCGACATGATAGAATTAATATTCAAGAGATATTACGGAGGACATGAGATGTACAGGGATGTTGGAAATATGTTTCTGGCATCAATCAGTAATGGTCGATGTCGCTATGATATCACATAAATAAGTCTTATGTCAATCAGAGCCATTTCAGAGAAATTACTATGAGAGAGAAATACTTTGCACGCTTTACGGAGAAAGTGCAGGGGCATGAGATGTCTCAGAGATGTTATAATATATTTATAACATCGTTAAATAGATTCGATGATTTTATCTATAGGGATTATATGGTTTCGAAAGAGTTTCGGCGGACTTTCCATAATGAGGGGAAGTGCCGGAGGGCAGATATGCCCCCATGGCTGCACCCATGTAATGGGGGCTAGTAGGTGGCCCCCAGGGATCCTAGTCAAGGTGCATTCACCCTCCCAGATTTATTCCATAATTGGTTTGAGGGTAAAAAGGCAAAAGGAAGGGGGATTGGACTCCAAGTAGGAGTCCAATCCGACTCCTACAAGGAGGCTTGGTGCCACCATCCTATAGGCTTCCAAACCGACCTCCCCCCTTTGGTAAGCCTCCCCTTGATCCTACTATATAATCCCCACCCTCCTTTTTGGAGGCGACATAATTGCCTTCTGGGCTACTCTCTCTCTCTCCCTCTCCCTCTCTGAATTAAAGATTCTAATTAGAGACCCTCTAATTGAATTAGAGCCTCTAATTAGAACAATCTAATTGGATTAGAGCCTATAATTAGAACACCTCCAATTGGATTAGAGATTCTGCTTAGAGACCCTCTAATTTGTTTATGACTTCTTCTAATTGGGAGAGGATGATCATCTCTCGATTAGACCTAGCTCTAATCTCTTTTCCATGTGTTGGGATCTCTCCACCTCAATTGTGAACCTGCGGTGCCTAGTCCTGGAGGCTAAGCGCTACAGGACTTTCACGGACGTATGTGTGCGAGCTCTCAGATGACTAACACGTGATACGCTCACTCTGCTGGACTCAAAAGGTGGAATACGGGGAATCGGCAATAGTCCCACCACTAGGATTAGACGTGGGACTCTTCATCAGGCATCACCGACATCGTCATCGACACTCCTTCCGCGCTTCGTGTTGGTAACGATCAGATCTATCCTGGCTCATACCTTCATAGTAGATCATGTGTGTTACCTAGGATGGAAATTTTTAAAGTCTCCTACGTAACCCAGTACAATTGTATGCCCAGACTTTTTGCAGTGAGAATAGAACCTAAGAGGAAAAACAACTATCAGTTGTATGTCTTGTCTTCTTGCAGTGAGGACAGACATTTCCTGAAGAATAGCCTCTAAAAGAACTGCGAGGAGTTGCAAGAATCCTGCTGTGAGTTGTGTCTGATGAACAAAGGGAACAAAGATGAGTCTCCTCAACAATCAAGCTAGCAAGTGCATCATTCATAGTAGGAGGTGAGCGGCGACCAAGCAGTTGTGTGTGATTATTTTCTGAAACATGAAGGATTGAGACTCATCACAAACTAAAACATGAAGGATTGAGCTTCATAATTTTCCTTGGACACACAGGACTTACATCCATAGAGACTCTTTGGAGCCATTGAGACAAACTGACTAGATATGCGAGTAAAATCTCCATAATAGTCGTATATGGACATGTCCTGTTGTTGAAGATTTTGAATATTTTTCGACAAAGAATACTGAAGTGCACCACTCGGATGAAGGTACTGTTGCTCCAAATACTTCCATGTTGAAGTGGAGTGATTCTCATGACTCATCTGTAGTGAGGGAGCAACATTGAGAATTAAAGAACCCATGACCCTTGCATCTGCCTTTTTTCCAAGCCTTCTTGGTTGCTTCATCTTCCTTTATATCAGGAGGACCATAAATCAAATGATCATCAAAACTGGCAGGCCTCACAATTGTTCGAACTGAGAATGCCCATTCTCTGTAATTTGAACCATCCAGCTTAATATCACTGGATAACATAGAATTATCCTTGGCCATGACCAATGTTTTCACAAATAGCCACAAATGAAGCAACACCACCCCCAAATCATAGGCAAGACCAAGAACCTGGTAGACAAGCGACTAGGAAATAGTAGGGAGCAGCTCGGAAAGTAGCATTCCAGACTAGCTAGGAGCAGCTCAGCCACTTACGGGGCAGCGGAGTGAAGACAGAGACTTCGTCGCATGGTCAGAAGACAGACATTAGCAGGAAACAGAGGAGATGGACATGGGCTCACTTGCGCCGAAAGAAACGATGGCCATCGGTAGCTCGTCGACGGTGAGGTAGGTGACGGCTAGGGTTAGGGATTTGGCAGCCCTAACTCGGATACCATGTCAACAAAACTGAAATGGCCAAATCGTTCTTTCTCATAGAAGAACCAATACATATAAACATTGAGGCATGGGCCTTGGGCTTAAAGTAAACATGGAGCTAAAAGCTATACTCCCTCCGTGTCGTATTAATTGTCTCAAAATTGGACAAAATCGGATGTATCTAGACATATTTTAGTATTAGATATATCTACTTTTGTCCAACTTTGAGACAATTAATATAAGACTGAGGGAGTACATGGATATACGTATATTCTTAACATGTCTGACGGTGATCAACCATACCTTTCAGAGATATGCTAGAATCCTGAATAATGGAGAAGATTGCTAGGTAAATAATTTACCATTAGCAATTGAGTTCTCTAGACTTTATAATGTTACCTTCTCCAAGAATGTCACCGTGACATAAGTCAACCATGAAGGATGGGGTTGTATTAGATTCAGAAGAATTCTTTGGGGGGAGACTGTTGCTCAATTTGATGCCATGGAAGCCTTGGCAGATCTAATTCACCTCAATGGTGATCCAGACAGGGTGAAATGGAATGGAGAGTCCTCTGGTACCTTTTAGGCTAAAGGATTGTATCTGAGCTTGAGAGTTTCAGGATTTATTCTTTCTGATTCTTGCCTCACAAATTTCTGTGGAAAATAAGGATGCTTTAAAAGTGAAGATATTTATCCGACTCGTGATAAGAAAAGGTATTCTCATAAAAGAAAACATGTCAGAAAGAGTTTGGAATGGGAATGAGGAATTCCATTTCTCTAGTCAGAAAGATATTATGGATCATCTCCGAGGTTAAAGGATTAGCAACTACACGCGCTACACTGCGACAAAGAACTTGACTTTCTCCAACTTCTATCCACCACGGCAAGGGACACAGAGGGTATGTTTGGTAGCTCGGTTGAACCCAGAAAATCTCCCCCACCCACTTTTCACTTGTTTGGTAGCCCGGTTTTGCCCCGCGGGCCATGTCCACCTCATACAAAAAACTCTCCTCAGCCTAGTCGGGTTGTGAAGGTCGAATCGAGTTTCTCACCTCAGCCTGGCCGAGGTCATCCCGAAAACCACCCCGCGCGTGGGCCCGAAAATTTCTGCGCGTCCGCTCCATCCTCTCAGCCAGAGTCATTCTCTCGTCTCTCTTGTTCTTTCCTAATCCCGTGCCTATCGCTAGAACACCGCCGGTAGACGCCAGTGTCCACGCCGCCGCCCCACGCCCACGCCGCCACCCAGCGTTGCCTCACTGCGCCCGTCGTCGCAGCCCAACACCTTGGGCGTCCTCACAGCACCCGCCATCGCCTTGAGTGCCCTGTACCGCCGTCGTCGGCGTGCCGCCCAAAGAACGGCCTCCTCGCGACACCCGACACCGCCCGACGAAGCACAACTCCGCCCATAATCGCCTCCTCACGCCGTGCAAAGCCCTCGTCCATGCTCGCGGTAGCACCGACGACGAGATGGTTCCCCGTCCCGCACAGAGACGACGGGTGTCTCTGGACCCAATTGCTTTTTCTTTTCTTTCTAGGGACCCATGTGTAAATATTTGGTCCTGTTTGTAATTTTATATCCTGGACTTGGAGGACCTATTAGTAAAAACTATGATCTAATGATTTTAATCGTAGGATCAGATTTAGCTTACAAATTTGGCTAATCTGACTACATAATATAAGCTATGTTGAAATGTTATTTAGACACGGTTGAAATTTTGAAATAAATACTCTACTCTTAGCATGGTCCAACATGTACAAGCCACCAAACAACATCTTATCTTTGCTTGTCTCAACACATAGAGACACATACGAGCCACCAAACACACAACAAAATCTCAACACAGCCTGCATTAGGGCATCTCCAGCCCCCCCCCCCCACAGAGCCCCTCAAGGGGCTTTTTTAGCGCTGGCGGAACCAAAAAGCGCCGTTTTTGCACCACCTGGCCCCCAGAAGCCCAAATAGCGCCGTTTCGGCGCTATTTCGCGCCGGCGCACCCAGGCGAAACCTAGCCCGCTGGGTTCGGCTTGGGGGGGGGGGGCGAAAAGGCGGGACATCCCACGCGGGCCAGCGCTGTTAGCGACGCGTGGGAAAACCGCGGGAACAGAAACCCCCGCCCGTGAGGTTCTTCTCCGCTCCCGCATTGGTCAAAGGCTGCCGGAGTAATGGCGTGGCGGGCGGCCAGTGCAAGCGCCCCAGTCAAAGGATGCCGGAGTAATGGCGTGGCGAGCGGCCGGACGGGCTCGCGGCGCAGTAAATGGCCCCGCTAGAGCTACAAAAGGCGCCCCCGCCGGCCCACTCTTCCCCATTCTCGACGTTCATCCCCTCGCCGCTCCCATCGCCCTCACCGCACTCACTCCCATCGCCCTCGCCGCATGCGCCGCATGACTGTGGACTTGATTGCTTTTCATATTCTTCTTCCAAGGTCCTTTATGCAAATTCGTTGGACTGTGTTGTAATTTTTCTTTTCTTGTTTGGTCCGGCTTATAAAATGTACCCACCGATAGTTTAATACTGTATATGCAGCTTCGGGGTCTTTCGACTCCTTCAAAAAAAACAGCTTCATGAACTCTATTAGCAACCTCAAAATAAAACTTCCAAGGAAGGAACACCGTCACGAAAGTAAGTGTGGAGAAATCTGCACGCGGGTGTTGATGTTAGGCCTGTCACAATGCATACTTTCTTAGCACGTTACCATAGGTGTATTAATAATTTAAAAGACTACTAGTCCAATGCATTGTTTCTTACGAGTTGTCTCTAAATTTAATGATTTGGTTCTCATGCATGGATGTGATTGGGCTATTAACCATTTTTTACCTATGATACCGTGCAAATGTTGTATCTTAGCTAAGATACAACCTCACTCTCTCTCATCATTAAGTAGTGTGCCACATAAGCAAAACGTCTATGAACCCGCGCTAAGAAACCCCCATTAGGACAGGCCTAGGTCTGCAAGAAAAACTCGAGACTCGTGAGCGGATCGAGATCGACTCGCTTTTTAGCTCGACTCGAAAAGAAATGAGCTGAGTATGGGCGCCTTCTATAGCTCGAGAGGAGAACGAGCTAATCTTGAGCAACCGCTAGCCCGCTCGATTTCAGCTTGATAGCTCGAAATAATATAATTATTTTTAATTTGTCTGATATATATTAAAATAAAATAGGATAATTTGCTACTTTAAATGTTGTGAACGAGATTGTTCTTTCCTTCTTAGCACTACAAAATCTGGAAGGATAATTTGCTACCTTATATGTCGTTTGCATGTGAATCTTTTGTTACCATGGTTGTTATTTAAAAATATTTTTTGTTATAATGTCGACTATACGAACTATTTGTTTTGGAATGTAGAAATTTCCATTGCCTTGCTAAGCTCGAAACTCGATCGAGATCGACTCGAGATCGTTACAACCCGAACATGAGCCACTATTAGAGCTCGACCATTAACTCGACTTAATCTAAGATCGCTCGAATTTTAGAATGAGCCGACGTGAACTCACTCAAACTCGACTCGTTTGCAGCCTTAGACAGGCCTTAGGGCATCTCCAATATAGAAATAAGGAAAGGCCTTAAGCCAAAAAAGTGGTCTTAAGACCCACCCTTATACATTGTGGGACTAGACTTTAAGCTTAAATTCTTAAGACCCACCCAAAGCACTATGGCCTTGCCATAAGGAATTTAATAAAGAAAAGTAATGTTTCTCTCACCTACTTTACACTGTTTGTATTTGGCAATTGGTCAAAGGTTCTCCTATGTGGGCTCCACCTTAAGGTTTAGCTGAACCTTAAACATTGCGAGTTTTTTTAGTCTGTTATAACATATGTTGTGGGTCCCAGCTTATGACCTGGATTGAAATTAAACATCGGAGACGCCCTTAGACTAGTCACAATGGGGAGTATCATATACTAGTATCATGCATATGATACTAGTCTATGTTACCACCTCCACAATGCATAGTAACATATTTGTGGTATCATATACTAGTATATTTATTAGTTTATAGACTCATCTTGTCTTGAAAAACGTTATGTTACGGTATCTACCTATGACACCACTAACACCTCTCTCCTTATTAAATAAGTGACACATCATCTTTTTTGCATATGTGGCACTTATGATACCACCTATGTTACTCCCATTGTGGCTAGTCTTAGTCCCAGTTCGGGCCGGGCCACTTAGCCCAGTCCCAGATCTACCAATAGCGTGGTAAGAATTAATGGCGATCAGCCAAGACAGTGGGGCCCTCCCCTCTGTCCTCTTCCCAAGGGTTTCCCATCCATCCCAGTGAGAACAGAACAGAAGTTGTGCAGAGCAGAAAGAAACGCCACACCACTGAGAGTCGAGAGCGAGCAAGCAAAGCAAAGCAGGGCGTCGGCCATGGCCCTCGCCCTCGCCATCTTACGCCTCGCCTTCTTGCTTCTCTCCTCCTCCGCACTGGCTCAAACCTGTGAGTATCACTGCCTTCTCTCCCCCATCCCCTCTCCTCGTTCTAGAGTCTAGATAGGCAGATCCGAGTCTTCCCTAGGAACGTGTTCCTACTTGCTTGCAAGAATATTTTCCTCTCGTCTGCAAGGTCTGATTGATAATGGCGTGCAGCGTGCTGTCTTTGCAGATGGTGCTCACCAATCACAAAATGAATTTAGCTCCTGGTTTTGCCAAAAACATGCGATTTTTTCTTCACCGCAACCAACATAGAAACAACTAAACCCCCTTGACACTTTGTTCCCCTCTTTTATATTCTTGTCATGATGTAGCTAGCGGTCGACAGTGTCAATGCGCTTTCCTTTTGCTGCCGCACCTACAACCCAGAGACATACTGTATAGTGTATAATGTATTTTCTGGTGGTTTTATTTTAGAGCTGCATCTGGCATAAAACTTACACTCTAGACTTGCCAAAACCGGTCATATTCATATGTACTCTTGATGGCTCAACTATTTCCTGTTAGTTAGCCAGCCACACCATCAGTATAGCAAGTGTTTTGTGCAGATGAGTTGGTAATACTACTTTGCAGAAAAGAGAAAGATTTGGTAGTAGGATTTCAGACTTGTATGCACCCACATGTAACTGTCCTAAAGTAGTTCTAGATGCCAATCCATCCATGTCTACCGATCAATTATTAACATCACTAACTTCCATTTCCTGCAGCGTCATGTCCTGAGGGCTGGCAGGTCAGTCCCGACCGTGTCAATTGCTTCATGCACATATCGAGCTCTCTTTCCTGGGACGGGTCCGAAGCCCTTTGCCGTAACTTCAGCGCCCACCTGGCCGCGCTATCATCAGCTCAGGACCTAAACTTCGCAAAGTCTCTCTGCGGAGCCTCCTCCGCGGGGTGCTGGGTCGGAGGGCGCCGCTACAATACTACTAGTGGTGTAGGCTGGAAATGGTCTGATGATTCATCTTCTTGGAACAAGACTGTCTTTCCTGGTGAGCCACTGCGTGCCAACTGCAGCGGTGCTCGGTGTGGTCTGGCCACCAGCGGCGACATGTGCACTTTGGTGACCAGTAAGCACGCCGCGCTTACTGGAAAGATATGTGGTGAGGCCCATGGGCTGATCTGCATGATCAATCATGGTGAGTCCTCTTTTGGTTATATTAGAGATGTTTGTTCTTTAAGGCTGTGTACATCATCACGATGCACAGGCCGGAGAATCCTTCATTTCGAAGAAAAGTTGGACTAACAGTCTGACACCCACTGGTTTATATCAGAGGATAGGTGCGATCACGATCACTGCCACAAGGAGTACTTCATAGTCCTCATCGCTGTAAGCGGCTTGATCCTCTCGATCACTCTGGCTGTTGTGGTCTGGCTGCTCGTCTACAGGCGAAGCAAGAAAAAAAAAAGGTCGCGTGAAGCTTCCGGTACATCGGCAACCGCATTAGTGCCACCGCTTTGGAAAGTGTTCACAAGCGAGGAACTTAGATCAATCACAAAGAACTTCAGCGAGGGAAACCGGCTTCCTGGAAATGCAAAGACAGGTGGAACCTACAGAGGAATCTTGCCAGATGGATCCAAAGTTGCGATTAAGAGATTAAAGAGATCCAGCTTACAAAGGAAGAAGGATTTCTATTCTGAGATTAGTAGAGTGGCAAAGCTTTATCACCCTAATTTAGTAGCTGTAAAAGGGTGTTGTTATGATCATGGTGATCGCTTTATTGTCTATGAGTTTGTCGTGAATGGGCCATTGGATGTGTGGCTGCATCATATTCCCAGAGGAGGGCGAAGCCTTGATTGGGTAACGAGGATGAGAGTTGCCACAACTCTTGCACAGGGGATTGCGTAAGTCATCCTGGTCACAAGTACAACTTTCTTATCTTTTCCAGTTATTTCATGCTGAAGTGTTTTACAACAACATCAAAGCCTTTTGTCTGAAGCAAGTTGGAGTAGGCTAGATATGAAACCCAAAAGAAACGTATGGAATTCCTTTGGGTTTCATATCCATAGGTATTTTGATACTAATAATTGATAAAAGCATCAGCTCCTATGGTTGCAATTGCTTCTGTTAATTCGGTTTATTCTTTCATACGGATACTGATGCCTGTTTGGTGTGCTTAGTCTTAGCTAAAAAGGCAAGTCAACAGTCAATGTCTGAAACTTACATGGAAACATTATATTCGATATTGCAATAACGTATGGTACATGGATAAACCTGTTATGTGTATGGACTGGTTTGCATGTAGAATATACATAATCTTCTCATATAAATTAGGATATTAAAACTCAGTTGGATTACCATTTCCGAATAACTTATTTTTGTTACGTAGTATATCATTGGGATTCTAAACTAGATACTAGCAGTTTCGATATATTTATTCATCATTTGCCAGCTTAAGATATATTATCGTATTTGTGGTTCCTCGTTAAGTGGCACTTGTAGTGTGCAAGGGCGCAAATGTTTAAGAACTATTAAGCATGGGAAACTACTTGGTGCGCTTATGTTTTAGTTACGTTATAATTTATAAATTATAATAATGGCAGAGGCCTGTGTTTCACTCTTCTACATTGCAAGTTCCCTCACATAAATTTTATTAATTTCCAATTAGATAGATTGATTTCTGCAGCAAGCAATATTAATTGCCATGTCTCGTTTGTGTTGTACTGAAACATGATGTATTGCTTGTTAACATTAATTCGAGACATTTTGCTGTGTTGTCCGTGTCCTTATAGCCTTATGTTACTCGCTACCATTAATTGTTTCTCATGCTTACCGGTGCTCTTTTCAATCCAGATTTTTGCATGACAAGGTGAAGCCCCAGGTAGTCCACCGTGATATCCGTGCAAGCAATGTGCTTCTTGACGAGGAATTTGGTTCCCATCTGATGGGGGTTGGTCTGTCCAAGTTTGTGCCATGGGAAGTAATGCACGAGAGGACTGTCAAGGCCGCAACATACGGATACCTTGCCCCCGAGTTCATTTACAGAAATGAACTGACGACAAAGAGCGACGTCTACAGCTTTGGTGTGCTGCTTCTGGAAATCATCAGCGGTCGTCGGCCAGCGCAGTCTGTTGAATCTGTTGGATGGCAGACCATATTCGAGTGGGCAACGCCTCTAGTCCAATCACACCGTCATCTAGAGCTGCTAGACCCGCTCATCAATGACTTACCGGAGATAGGTGTGATCCAGAAGGTTGTCGACCTTGTCTATGCCTGCACCCAGCATGTCCCGTCGGTGCGGCCAAGGATGTCCCATGTTGTCCATCAACTACAGCAGCTTGAGCTGAAGTCAGCAGCGTCTGAGCAACTGAGGAGCGGGACCAGCACCAGCGCAACATCTCCAATGCTACCATTGGAGGTACGAACACCTCGCTGAAACCATCCACATTCAGAAGGCTAGAGCTGTTGCTGTTCTTTTCGTCGTCAGCCGTTAGGTAGCACATTGCTTGAAGCGTGGAGCGATCCGAGAGCCTCATGTAAGCGTGATGACTTTGTTCTGGGCAAGTACTTAGGGAGAGAAGTAGGGTCTTAGAGGCCTAAACTTTCTAGTCAATATCCATTTGTACCTCAGCTGATCTCTACTTTAGATGTCAATATGTCTTGAGTTTACTGAGCAAAATTATTCAATGTTTGTACTATGTAGAAGCTGCTTATCTGAGTGTTTGAATGCTGATGTCAGTAGTTCATGATATCTCCTTTCTCTAAGCGCTGAGCTTCATATATACAATTGAAAACAAAAAATTGTCAAGATCATCGTGCTATGGCTACTCCTACTGGAGATGCATTCATGAACTTGCTACTGGAGTAAAAGGTTCTTGAGCTTCACGGCACAGTTAACTGGAGCGCTAAGTAGCGGGCTTTCTCCTTAGCCTGTTGAAGGTAGGTTTAATTGGCTGGCTAGCGCTGGGTTCAAATGGCAGGAGCGGTTTCTTGACCTGCGTGCTACTGGCACCACCACGGCTGGACGCCGTCGTAGTGCTGGGAGGCTTGCTTGCCCGCTGCTTCTTGGCCTTGGGGGCTTCCAGCCGCTCAAGAATCCTTGAAGTTTTCTCATCCAACGGCTTCACCGGAGAAGGCAGGATGGAGACTGGAGGCTTGGGGATGGCCCTGAAAGAAGTGGCAGGGGTGCAGAAGTCGTCGTCGTCGTCGATGA
The DNA here is from genome assembly GCA_028641055.1 of Alopecurus myosuroides. Lineage (NCBI taxonomy): Eukaryota > Viridiplantae > Streptophyta > Magnoliopsida > Poales > Poaceae > Alopecurus > Alopecurus myosuroides. Next base: position 313,763,340 of record CM054059.1, on the reverse strand, counting down.
TGACGAGCTTCTCCCACTCCTCGGAGATGCTGGGAGACGCATTCTCCTTGGACTGGCTCAGGAGCTTCTTCTCCTTGGATTGGCTCGGGAAGAGCTTGTCTTTCGGAGCTCGAAACGATGATGCCTGTGGCTCGCTAAACGCATGAATACGTTCAGCATCTCGAGCCTTTTCCTTTTGGCTCATGAACATGTTTTCCCTGGGACCCTGCAGTGCTGCTGGTATTTGTGGTTCACTGAACGAGTTGAGATAGCTAGCATCCTTCTCAGCATAGGCAATCGACCTGCAAAATGATGTTGAACATGAGCTCTTGCTATCTAGTCAGATGGTCAATCCCAAGTGAAGAACTCGAGGTCATAGACCAAGTGAAGCATTGAAGAAGAAATTAGAAGCAACAACTGAGAAGGAGGTACCCGAATTGCAGACTACCCTTCACCAGAGAATTCAGTTTTGAGTGGAAACCTCTTTCATGCTGTAGAGGGTTGTAATCCTTCAGAACAATCTGAATATTTTTAAGATATTAGCAGGTGTGTATTAACATGGTTGAGAAACCAATGGCAACCACATCATGCAACTATAGAGAAATTGAGCGGTCCAGTAACCATACCTTTGATAAGGAGGTTTCAATTGAATTCTTGACGTCAGTGGTAACGGTGTAGTTGCAAGGTTGACTCACATCAGGGAGCGGCAATATCTCTTCAGATCCAGCAAGCCTCTACAGCACAACATGTTCCTATCATCAGAGCCAAGTAATCCCAAAATCGCATGCCTTAAGTTATATATTGCGATAAAAGAGCGGATTCTGGCTGTACCCTCAGAAGCATTGCTCCCTTCTCAGATGGTTGGAGAAGATAATAGCAAGCAAGAGTTCCGGTTTTCATTGTTTCAGTGTTGCACGCTGAGGAGCACACAAGTCCCTGATCAAGCTTTAAAAGAGTTTCACATAGACCATAGAAAACTGCACAACATAGACAATACTCAGAAACCGGGAGCATCCGAGGAACTGCACATCTTATGCATATTGCAATATAATTTAAGGATAATCTGGGAAACTGCACAACACAGACAATATGGAAATACCTACTCTGGGTGTTCTGATCTAAGCTCTCATCGGTCAGAGCAACTTCATCATTTGAGCTGGGAACCACAACATGAGATCTCCCCATTATGACTCCTGCTAACACACATTATCATTAAACCTAAAAAGTAAATATATGTCTCGATAGACTAGAGTATAATCTCTCAACATTCGAGAGTAGTGGGTACCTTCATTTAGCGAGGCTAACTCAGTGCGCTCAATCACATCAAAAGAAATGGATGTAGAGGCTCGTCGCATCTTTGACCCACCTTCTGAAGTGGGAAGAAACAGTACGGTCTGTTCTCCAATCTTCACGGCAGTATCAGTAACATCAGAAGCTGCAAGGTTGCGGCTAGTTGTTGGGCACACCCATTTCGTCTTATTTGTGGTAACATTATCTATGGGGCGACCATGACACTTGCATATCTGTTTAGTGTATTCTGCATTAGCATATCCTTTGAAGAGGCTAACAAAATGGCGAAATGAGGTCTAATAACATGATTATTACCTTATAAAATGAAAAGCTAGAAGTGAAAAATACAAACACCAAATTTGCATGCACAGGATTGTATGAAGCAGTCAAAAGAAAGCACCACGTTCATTCTGTTGCATGAATTGCATGTCTAGAACTGAATACTCATAGTCATAGATGGCGTAGGTAATTTCTATCACCTGACAATGTGGAAACCCGTCAACGATCTGATCTGCCGCTGGATATATGTTGCAATATATTTGACTAACAGATTTAATTATGGGAAGTCTGAACACAAATACAGCTTGTAGCGTCTCTTCTTTGTCATCCTTTAGCTCTTCTAACCACCTCTTGACTAGCCCGTGCAAAACTTGGGTCTCTGCATTCCGAACATTTATGGTGTTAGGGATCTTAGTGTTAGATGGAAGAAGTGCGAAAAGTTAACGTCTCAGTGTAAACGACTCATTATATGGGCTCTTGGATGTCAATCAGATATCAGAATACAAAAAAGGGTAACACAGGTTAAGCTACAGATCATATTGTAATTGGAAAAAATGGCCAAGAAAGATGTTCCTATTATCTTGATAGACAAAAGATAACAAATGATCACTTCCATCAGGCCTCCTTACCAGGAATGTATCTCCGCACGACACAATTTTCAAGGTCACTGATTCTGTGTATGAAATTATTGGAGTTGTCAGAAACGTCATCATACATGAACCCATCAGCTTCTGCTTCCAACATTACAAACTCCACAGTAACACACTGTTCTGATGCATCCTGATGAAAACATGGACAACAATTAGAGGAATGTCATTATCATGAGAAATAGTTCGTCCATAAAACAACAATCAATCCCTTTCAAAAGAAACCGAGAAATCAGCACCCACCATAAGTGATCTCCGGAGGACATCTGTGTTCTGTGCAGATAAACATATTGCAATCACTTTCTTGGAAATGTCATCGGTGGCCCAAGAATAGATGGCTCTGTTGCTAAACAGATTCTGTAATGACACGTCTGCGGACAAAAAATGCAGTCAGATAAACTTGTTATCTGAAGATAATTCCCTGTATTAAGAAGAGGCAAATTGACTGTACTTATGCAGCTCAGCTCGTTTTGATCATGGAGGTGGGAAACACCATAAACTGAACATACAGATCATCCAAGCCATACCTCCAGTTGGTACAGACCCATGTTGCTCAGGAAGGAAGCCATCCAGAGGCAAATTCTCCACAGCGTGGTGGAAATCTCGAAGGTTGAATTTGTCCCCAGGCCTATACGCAATTTTGAGCTGATGGAAGTTGATGTAAGTGAAAGGATATGAGACTAATCGGCAGTCTAACAGTGTGATTTTAGGTTAGGGCAAATCATCTTTCAGGGAATGAGTGGATCATGACAAATGGCAATTCGACATCAAATGTGTAGCTAATTTCATCTATGTGGGTAGCTACTTTGACATTTTTACACACACGACCAATCACAAGTTGCTGAACTGACGTCTACACAGGATGGTGGGACTAGACACGAATAGCGGCGCTAGAGTAGCAGAGCAGGCGAATCACAAATTCAGAACGCAATCGGATGAGTTGGTACCGACAGGCTCGATTCGAGCTAACCAGTCATACAAGCAACACCGAAGTAGCTGGCAGGATCGAAAGCAACACCGAAATGCAGCAGGTAGAGAGGGGGGGGGGGGGGGGGGTTAGGGATACGGACCTCGGGCGAGGAGCGGGAGGCGGCGGCGTGGTGGACGTAGCAGAGAGCGAGGCGGTCGGGGAGCGATGCGGCGGAGCCGGAGGCGATCGGCGAGGGCGTGGCGGCGTAGTGGTTGGCGAGGTGGAGCAGGCACTGCGCGCGCGCGCCGCGTTAGGGTTCGGAAGCGGTGCCCGGTCGAGGAACGGAGGGAGCGAGGGAGGAGGGGGGGGGGGGGGGGGGGGAGTAGGTACCTGCTTGAGGAGGCGGAGGAGCGGAGGCGGGATGTTGCGGAGGTCGAGGAGGAAGCAGAGCAACGCCATAGCCGCAGGCTCCGGTCCGACGCCGAGTGGCAAGTCTCTCGTGTGGTTGCGGTTTCGAAATTTGATTTTTTTTTTCTTACAACGAAATTTGAATTTGAATGAGAGCAGAGCAGAGCACATGCGAGCTCATTTTGTGTACTACTAAGGGTATCTCTAGTCGTTGCAACCTCCCCAGCACAAGAAAATCAACACAAATAGTACAAACGGCGCAAAATCAAAAGCTGGGGCATGGTCATTTACCAGTCGTAGCCCACCCAACCAGCCAAAATGGGGGGCTTTTGCATGAAAAGTGGGGCAAAAGTAGGAGAGAGAGGCATCTTTGCATGCAAAGTGGGGCAAAAGTAGGAGAAAGATTCCTTTTTGCATGCAAAGCGGCGCATTTTGCCCCCCCCAGGCCAAACCCAAGGGGCTGGGTTTGGCTTGGGTGCGCCGGCGCAAAAACAGCGCTTTTTCAGCTCCTGGGGGGGCTGACTGGTGGAATTCGGCGCTAAAACGGCGCTTTTTGGGTCAAAAACGCCGCTTGGGGGGCTCTGGGGGACAACTGGAGATGCCCTAAGGCTGAAGTCATGCCGAAGAGAAAATGACAAAAAACCACCACATTTAAGTCAAGGGTTTCAAGAACCCACCATTTTTTTTTAAAAAAAAACACCACTTCAGGATTCCTCTCCGACGCTTGTTTAATCATGTTTCTGACACGGCTGGCCCGCGTGTCAGGTCCACGTGGCAGGGTCAGGCCGGCGCCGCCACTGCTGCTTGGCCGCAATGCCGAGTTGGAATGACGACGGAACTCCCGTCGAGTCCTGGATTGGCGATGTGAGTTATTTTTTGTGAGATTAGCACCAAGGTACACAAACTTGTGAGGTGGGAGCAAATACATACATAAACTTGCAAAAGTGAACAAACACATACATTAACTTGTCAAGTGGGAGCAAACACATACAAATTATCCTTAATCACGCCACGCTACCACGCTGGATTAAATTTTGCAAAAAGAACCTCGGGAAATATGTTGACCGGTCTCATCTCTGTTTGTTTGCAAGAAGGCCACTCAATTAAAAATCAGCATCATCCTACCATATTTGCAAAAAAAGCTTCTCAACTAACCAAAGGTCCTCTCTCTCATGTGTCTTCCTCACTTGATACGCACACGGGCTATATCCTGACCTCCGTTGTCTTAAAAAATATGGATCATCTGGGCGTCATCAAAATCATCTCCAAAACGATGGCTATCTCCTCCGATCTCACCCAGGGCCGACTTGCTCTACCCGCCAGCGCCGCTGAGCTACGGCCGAGTGGCTGACGCTTGGAGCATGCCATGCCGATGTGGGAATAGAAGAGAAAGAACTCCGTGCACGTCAGGCGCGGACTACGGTCAAGCAGCTCGTGCAGGGACGCCGAGGCGACTCAGTACGATGACGCCTCCGTGGCCATGGAGCTCACCATGCTCTCAGACGCCAAGCGGAGGTACCTCAAGGACCATGTTGGCGCGGCGGTCGCCGGCAACACCGCCCTCTCCGCGCACGCAGAGGAGTAGTGGCATCTGATCAAGACGTACCAGATCATGGCGTGGAAGCTAGAGGCTCAGCTACGGACCAAGGACGCCGAATCGACCTCATCAAGGGTTCCCTCGCCACGGAGCTCCGCGCTGAGCGTGCCATGGAGGTGCACCTCCATCCGGGCCGCACCCTCATGTCTCTAGACGAGCTCGACGTCTCTAGCCTCAACGAGCCTTAGTAGGACTCGACGAGCGGCGAGAGGGCGTGCAGCGTGCTCCTCGGGCTGGAGTGTTGCTGCCTGAGCATGGTGTAGAGTTGGTCGAGCGTGTCGGCAAAGAAGCAAACGCCGTGGCGGCAGGCGGTGCCGTCTTAGCATGGCTGCGTGCGGTAGCACGATGGCTGGAGCCAGCACTCGAAGACCCGTGCACGTACTCGCAGGCGTCCCCGCGCTTGTAGCCGCCATTACGGAAGTCCGGGCAGGCGGTGCCGGAGTAGGGGTACTTGCGCGGGTCGCGGCGGCGCGCCTTCTCTCCCGGGTGCGAGAAAGGGGCACTCGGTCCAGTCGTGGCTCCGGCCGCGCGTGCAGCGGCGCACCTTGAAGTCGTACATGCGGAACTCATCGCAGGCATAGGCGGCATCGACGGTGGCCGCCGCCTCATTGTCGTCCTCGTGGACGGAGATGTCGTCACAGAGGAGGTACTGCCGCAGCGCGGCGAGAAGGTAGGAGGTCATCTCGTCTCCGTCTTCGACGTCGACGCTGCTGACCGGTGAAAGATCATCGTCCGTTTTGGCAATCATATGACAACATAACCATTTGATCTAATGTTTGTTCAATGAATGAAAATGCCCAGGTTATTAGGTTCACTAAGTTTATGGGGCACATGCTTGTTCTATATGAAAAGTGCTAGGTGAAAGGGAGCCAGGGAACCAAATTTGCAGGAGCAGAGGCTCCGGTGAATCCACCGGAGGCTCCGCTCAGCCTCCGATGGAGGGGCCGGTGGTAGCTCCGCTAAACCACCCTTCTGTGGGAGCATAACGGAGGTTCCACCGGAACCTCCGGTGCGCCTCCGGTGGGCGGAACCTCCGCCAATTCCACCGGAGGCTCCGCCATCAGCCAAACACTTGGCCCACGCGCAAGCAGGGTCCGGTGCGCCTCCGGTGGCACCTCCGCCAAAATGCCCTTCTGTTACCGCAGAGCGGAGGTTCCACCGGAGCCTCCGGTGGACATCCGATGGACCCCATGGTCCAGTGCAAATGGGCTCCGGTGGAGGGTCCGGTGGTAGCTCCGCTAAACCACCCTTCTGTTACCGCAGAACGGAGGTTCCACCGGAAGCTCCGGTGCGTCTCCGGTGGGCGGAACCTCCGCAGTTTCCACCGGAGCCTCCGGGCCGTTCTTCAGCGCGTACAAGCTAGGGCACTACGCAACTGCGCAGTGAACAGAAGACCACCGGAGCCTCCGGTGAAACCACCGGAGCCTCCGGTGGAACTGGACTGCAACGGCCACTTAAATGCAAGGGGTATAAATACCCCTTCCCCTACCTCTTAAATGCCAAGCTTTTCCCATTCTCTCTCCTAGCCATTAATGAAAGCTTCAACCACCTAGATCTCCCATTCCGTCCACCCAAACACTCCCAAACTTGGTGGAGAGCTAGAGGAGACCTAGATCCACACTTCCACCAAAGGAATCTCAAATCCATTCACCACAACCTAGTAGATCTAGAATCCTACTTGAGGCCTAGAAACCTTAGTAGATCTCGTGCTTGTAGTTTCCACCTTGTTGCAAGAAGCTACGGATTGCTTGAGAGCCTCCATCCATCTTGTGGAGTGACCTCAAGTCCTTGTAAGGGTTTGGTCAACGCCTTCAAGTCGACCTCATAGTGGAAACGAGCATCTCCCTCACCGGAGAAGCTCAAGGAGAACAAGGTGTGCACAGCCGTGCTATTGAGGAGCGCCTAGGTGGCTCCCCACCTCTCCAACGTAGACGTACTTCTCTTTGAGAAGGAACTACGGTGAATCATATCCTTGTCTCCTTGTTTACACTTGTTGTTTGCTTTACTACCTTACGCTTTACTTCCGTTGCGCATATCGTTTTGTTCACATAGGTTGCTCACCTAGTTGCACATCTAGAGAACCTTACTTTATCTTGCTAAGCCCCACTAAAAGGAAAAGAAAAGAAAAATTGGTAGTCAACCTATTCACCCCCCCCCTCTAGTTGACCATCGTGCACTTTCAATTGGTATCAGAGCCTCGGCTCTTACTAAGGGCTTAACCGCCCAAGAGTACAATGGTCGATGAAAATGCCCCCGGAAGTTCTAGTGCGGAAATATCCAAAATGGCCGACACTATATCTAACCTACAAGATACGGTTGGAATTCTCCAAACCGAACTATCTAAGGTTAGCTCTAGTGTTAGCTCGGATGTGTCTAGCATGAAGAAAATGATGGAGGCACTGATGGGGAAAACCAAGGAGTCAACGGAACCACCTCTCACTACCGACGATGTTAGCTCGGACGAAGATTCCATTCCGGATATCGACGAGATGGAAGCTAACATCGCTTTAGCTAAGGCGAAAGCCAAAGCAAAAGCCGATAAAAAGGCTAAGGGTGGTGTGAGCTCCGAGGGCTCCAAGTCTCAATCGGCTAACGGTTCGGGGTCTCAATCTAAAGTTCCACCACCTCCCAATTACGACTCTATTCACCCTATTGCCACTATGCCACACATGGTTAATGTTGGAGTTCCTCCCATGCTTAACACTAACGAATTTTCTTCTTGGAAGTTCGATATGGAGTCTCACATTTCAGGATCTTGCACCGCATTGTGGAGAAGCATTCTATATGGATTTCACCCTCATGATCCGAACAACTTGACTCCAAGAGAGGATGTGGAATTTCAACTCAACAAGACCGCTCTTGTGACCATCCAAAAGGCACTCCCAAGAGAACATCTTGAACACATTCGCGGTATCAAGACCGCCAAGGAAGCTTGGGATAAGCTTGACTCCTTGTTCCAAGGCAATGCAAGCATCCAATCATCAAAAATACGATGTTGCTCTTGACAAGTCCGAGAACTTTGTCATGCATGAAGATGAGAGTCCCGAGGAGCTATATAGAAGAGTGGTCACCCTTGGCAATCAATTAAGGGACTTTGGAAATGAGGAAATCTCCGATGAGTGGATCAAGAGGAAATTTGTCAAGGCCATAACTCCTTTTGAGAAGAATCTCTCCACTAGCATTCGAACAAGATCCGACTACAACTCACTCAACTCCATTGGTGTCCTTAGTGAGTTCATAGCCATATCTTTGTCTCACAAGAGCGCGGATGATGCTCTTGCTCGCTCAAGAGGCCATGGGAAGTCTCCTAACCTTGCCTTAAAATCTAAGGCCATGGCCAAGATAGAAGAAGTGGATGATGATGATGATGATGATGATGATGAGGACTATGAGGATACATACAAGGGTGCCCACAAATGTATTGCTCTTGCCATGCAAGGGTATTGGAAGAGATGGGAGGCTCACAAGGCCGGTGCCCCTAGACCCTCAAGGAACAAGACCTTTAGGAAGAAAGGGGAGCGGCCAAGGACTTGTTACAATTGTGGAAGTGCGAACCACTTCGTGAAGGAGTGTCCTTTTGAGCCACGAGAAGAGAATGAAGGGAAGCTTGTTCGCAAGGACAAGAACAAATCTCCACAAAACAAGAACCTCGCTAGAAGAGTCCCAAGGGCTCTATATGTTCAAGAGGGCCCAACATTGGAAACATACTACTCCGGAGATGAAGGAGAAGATGAAGTCGTAGGTGTCGCCCACGTCGCCATAGCTACGACTTCCTCTTCATCGGTCTCTCTATTCGAATCTCCCAATGAGAAGGCATCGATCCGACCTACATGTCTCATGGCAAAAGCCACCGCGATAATATCTTCCACCTCCAAGTCTACTATCACTAGCTCTCCCTCATTATTGGATTGTGTTGAAAACATTGTTGATGATGAGGAGGCCAAGAACCTAGGATCTTGGTTGTGTAGTCTTGAAGGTGAAACTAAAGAAAAAGTAAAAGCTCTCCTAAGGCAACTTGATGACGCCAACTCTCTCATTGATGAGAAGGAGGAGATCATCACGACCTTGGAGAACCATGGCGGTAGCCATGAGAATCATGATGACGAACTCGTCAAGGCTCTCGAAAAGGAGAGATCCATGAGAGCTTCTCTTGAAGAGAAACTATCAAGTCTACAAGAGACTTATGCTATTAGTGTTTCTAAGCTTAGAAAAGATAACGAAAAATCTCTTGCCAAGCTTAAGAAAGAACATGCCAAATCTCTTGTTTTACTTAAAGAATTTGAAGAGGAAGAGTTGAAGCTAGGAATAGCTCACCAAAAACTTGACGAGGAGCATGACAAACTAAAAAAGGAGTTTAAATCTCTTAAAGAAATTCATGACAAACTTGCCAAGTCTCGAATCAAGCTTCTAGCTCAACAATCTAATAAGCATGTTGCATCTTCATCAAATAGCATTGTTATTGTGCCTACCTCTTCTTCTACAACTAACATTGTAGGGAAGGAAAGAATTCTCAATGATGCAATAAGCTCTCAAGGTGCCAAGAAAGGAAAAGAGGGACTTGGCTTTGTTTCCAAGTCAAAGAAGAAATCCAAGAGTGTCACCTCTCCCTCCAATAATGTTATCTTTGTGAAAGAGGGTGAGGTGTCCAAAGAAAAGGAGACCAACCCCATTATGGGTGGTGATACCTCTAGGGGGAGCATCACTCATAATGATTTTGCCGGAAAATATAACCCATCTTATGTTCTTATGAAATCTAGAGATGGACATGTTTATGCTAAATACGTTGGTACTTCTTATGGTGATGATTATCATTGGACTATTTGGGTTCCTAAGACCCTTGTGACTAACAAAAGAGGACCCATTGAAGGATGGGTACCTAAATCAAGAAATTGATCTCTTGTAGGGAAACGCTTCCGGAGCACATAGATGGACAGTGGATAGTGGTGCATCCCAACACATGACCGGAAGCCATGACGCAATAAGTAATATTGAACCTCCTCTACCACATCTCAATTGTGTTACAATTGGTGACAAGTCCGAGCTTAAGGTATTGGGACGAGGCAAGGTAGCTATCTCAAATGATTTATCAATTGAGAATGTTCTCCTTGTTGAGTCCCTTGGCTATAACTTGATGTCCGTTCTTCAACTTGCAAATTGTGGCTTTACCTCGTTCTTTAATAAAGAGAGTGTGATTGTCACTTGGGAGACTTCTCTTAAAGTAGCCTTTGTTGGGTTTGTCGAGAACGGCATGTATGTAGTGGACTTCTCTAAAGAAGACACGTGTGCCGCGACATGCCTAATGGCTAAAGTTGATGTGGGATGGCTTTGGCATCGCAGACTAGCCCACACCAATATGAGAATGTTACATGACCTCCAAAGTGGCAATCACGTTCTAGGACTAACCAAAGCTAAGTTTGCTAAATATCATGTGTGTAGCTCTTGTACCTTTGGGAAGCAACATGGAGAACAACACCCAACCAAGACAACCATCTCCACCACAAGAATTCTCGAGCTCATTCACTTAGATCTCTTTGGCCCACTATCTTATGATAGCCTCGGAGGAAAGAAGTATTGCTTGGTGATTGTGGATGATTATTCAAGATATTGTTGGGTGTATTTCTTCAAGAGGAAAAGTGAGACTCAAAATAGAGGCATCGAGTTCATCACTCTAGTGGAGCGCCAACACAATGCTACCATCTTGGCCATTCGGAGTGATAATGGCTCGGAGTTCAAGAACTACACCGTTGAGGGTTTTCTTAGTGAAGAAGGCATTGCTCATCAATATTCCACTCCCTATACCCCTCAACAAAATGGTGTTGCGGAGAGAAAGAACCGGACTTTGATGGATGCGGCTAGGACTATGATTGCGGAGTTCTCTTCTCCTTATAACTTTTGGGCCGAAGCCGTCTCCACCGCTTGTCATGCTACCAATCGGCTCTATCTTCGCAAGATCTTGAACAAGACTCCCTATGAGATTCTCACGGGCAAGAAACCGGATGTATCTTATTTCAAGGTCTTCGGTTGCAAGTGCTTCATTCGCAAGAAAGGAAAACGGTTGTCAAAATTTGAGACTAGATCTTATGAGGGTATCTTTGTTGGCTATGCCACGAATGCTCACGCCTATAGAGTCTACAACAAGTCCACCGGGCAAGTTGAAGAAGCTATAGATGTAGTGTTTGATGAGGACAACGGCTCCCAAGGGGGGCGTATAGATCATGGTGTTGTAGGAGATGCAATTCCTCCCATCGTCATAAGAAGAATGGGGATTGGTGAAATAATTCCCATTGAGGGTTACCGGATGACGGAGGGAGAAGGACTATGCCCCACTCAAGTGGAGCCATTGACTACACCCATTGATGATCAAGCTATCCAACAAGATGCACTAAGCCCTCAAGCTAACTATCAAGGCCAAGCTAATGAACAAGGCCAAGCAACACATCTAAATCATGATCAAGATTCTATTATTGTTGAGAATGCTCAACCTAGTGGTGATTCATCACCCATCTTTGATCAAGTACGAAATGAAGATGGACATGTCTCCGATGAAGAAGGTGATTCTCAATCAATATCCAAGGAATCTTTGGAGGAGATACTAGCTCGTAGAGCAAAGAGAAGGCTAGAGAATCTTGAACGAGCGGGTCATACGGAGGACATGATTCTTGGACAAGTTCGTGGAAGAGTGGTCACTAGAAGGCAATTGGCGGATTTTAGCAAGGCTCATGCTTTTGTCTCCTTCATTGAACCCAAGAAGGTATATGAAGCTCTCGAAGATCAAGATTGGCTTGAAGCCATGTATGATGAACTCAATAACTTCGAGCGCAACAAAGTGTGGAAATTAGTGCCAAGACCCAAGGATTGCAAAAATGTCATTGGCACCAAATGGGTGTTCAAGAACAAGCAAGACAAAGATGGCATTGTCATTCGCAACAAAGCAAGATTGGTGGCCCAAGGTTTTTCTCAAGTCGAAGGTATCGATTTCGGTGAAACTTTTGCCCCCGTAGCTCGCCTTGAATCCATTCGTATCTTACTTTCTTATGCATCTCATCATAACTTCAAGTTACAACAAATGGATGTCAAAAGTGCTTTCCTTAATTGTCCGATTAATGAGTTAGTATATGTCAAGCAACCTCCGGGTTTCGAGGATCCCAACCACCCCGATCATGTCTATAAACTTGATAAGGTGCTCTATGGACTTAAACAAGCTCCACGTGCGTGGTATGAGCACCTTAAAGAGTTTCTAGTAGATCGCGGGTTTAATGTTGGTTTAATCGATCCCACCCTCTTTACCAAGACGGTTGGAGGTGACTTGTTCATATGCCAACTCTATGTGGATGACATCATTTTTGGGTCTACTAACACCTTGTTCAATGAGGAGTTTTGCAAGCTTATGACCGATAGGTTTGAGATGTCTATGATGGGAGAGTTGGAGTTCTTTCTTGGCTTTGAGGTCAATCAATATTATGAAGGGACTTTTATCAAACAAGCCAAATACACTCAAGACATGCTCAAGAGGTTTAATATGAATGATGCCAAACCTATGAAGACTCCTATGTCTACAACCACCGACTTGAAACCCGACCCCGACGGTAAAGAGGTAGATCAAAAGGTATACCGCTCAATGATTGGCTCTTTGCTCTACCTTTGTGCATCTAGACCCGATATCATGTATAGCGTAGGTAAATGTGCAAGGTTTCAAGCCTCCCCAAGGCAAAGTCATTTGGAAGCTGTGAAAAGAATCTTTCGATATCTAGTTCATACCCCAAACTTCGGTCTTTGGTACCCCAAGGGTTCAAGCTTTCAGCTCATTGGATACTCGGATGCGGATTATGCGGGAGAGAAGACGGATAGGAAGTCCACATCCGGGGGTTGTCAATTCCTTGGCCGCTCCTTGGTATGTTGGTCTTCTAAGAAGCAAAATTGCATTGCTCTCTCTACCATCGAGGCCGAGTATATCTCCGCGGCAAGTTGTTGTGCCCAATTGCTATGGATGAGGCAAACCTTGAAGGATTATGGTATTCATTTTGACAAGGTGCCTCTTCTTTGTGATAATGAGAGTGCTATCAAGATCGCCTACAACCCGGTTCTTCATTCCAAGACGAAGCACATTGAGATCCGTCATCATTTCATTCGGGATCATGTTGAGAAAGGTGATATTGATCTCTCATATGTCTCCACAACGGATCAACTTGCCGATATCTTCACGAAGGCCCTTGATGAACCAAGATTTCGAGCTTTGAGGAATGAACTAAATGTCATAGATTCCTCCAACTTCACTTGAAACCTTGCATATCTACCCTCATTATGCATGCTATTAGGCTTAGATGTAGACATGGACATAGGGGGAGCACTACTCAACTCATGAATATGCACTCCTCCTATTATGCGAAAAATAAATCATCATTGCATATCTAGTCATTTGTGACTTATTGTGCTTAATTGTGAGTAGTAATTTTGGACCCAAGATATATCTTCGCGGTGCCAAGTTACACACTCAAACATGGTGGCATCGGCCACCGACCATTGTGTGTGCTTTGGATCTTTCACGCCTATCATATCTCCGTCTTGACAACTCGTGCGGGTCCGGTCTTCTATCTTTTTGTTGCTTCTTGCGGACCCCGTCGAGTAATGTCTCTCGTATATCAGTAACGTTTTTCCAACCCAAGCCCCACTTGCCCAAACCCTTGTTTCTATAGTATTGCTCGTGATTTTCCAATCTTGGCGTGCCAAAACTCCAGTTGGGCGGAACCTCCGGTGAAACCACCGGAGGCTCCGCTGGGCCTGTCCACCGGAACCCCACCGGAGGCTCCGCTGGGTCCATGTGGCTCAGCGGGACAAAACCTAATGTTTTGGGACAGGGAGCGGAGGCTCCGGTGCGAACCACCGGAGGCTCCGCTGGTGGGAGCGGAGGCTCCGGTGAATCCACCGGAGGCTCCGCCGGCGGAAAATTTCTGTGGATAAGTTGAGGGCGCGCGGGGGTAAGTGAGATCCAATCTCATTTTCCCCACCCGCCCCCATCTTCTTCCTCACGAACCGCCGCCGCCCCAAAGCTCTCCGCCGCCGGATTCGGGTGCTCCACCGCGGGGAGGCCTTCTCCTTGCCTCGGGACGCCCCGGGAACCTTCCCTCCTACCTTTTTCACCATGGATGCAGCCGGTACGTGCTCTCTCTCTCTCTCTCATCTAGTTGATGGATGAGATGCATAGGAGTTCATGTTCTAGCCTTCTAGATTTGTGGATTTGGAGTTTTAGGAGTGGAATTTCCCGAGTACAAACCCTAGCAACTTAGATGATGCATGTTAGGCTTGAATCGTTGTGGTTGTAGGGGAGATTCGTTTGCCCTAACCCTAGATTATTCAACCCTAACACCATGAGTATCTTGGTTTCTCGGTTTTGTGCGTGCTTTATCGTCTCGAGCTTTACTCGTTCTTCATGTTCTTCTTGCTTTCTCTCTTAGATGCTTCCGGTTCGAAGGGAAAAGGGCAACGGTACAAGACCACCGACCGCCGCAAGCCTCAACCCGTGGATGAGGTTCAAGCCGAACTTGACAGCTCTCAAGGCAAGCGCAAGCGCTTCCCGGCTCCCGAGAAGACTTTGCCAAGGAGGAACACCACACCAACCGCCTCCAAGATGTCCGAGGCTATGTTCTTGAAGGAAAGGGGTGCGAACCCATATGTGATTGCCCGCGATCGTTTGATGCCCCAATTCTGGGGTAAGGATCCTCGTTTTCACACCATCTTCCAAGGGCAGATTTACAATGAGATTTTGATGAGGAAGCCGAAGGATAATGTCGTCCCTCAACACGCCATTAATATTGGACACATGGAAAGGAATCACAAGTACTTTGGAGAGGCTCTTGAGCTCATTCAAAAGTTTGGTCTTGGTCCTATTATTACTCTTCAACAAGATTTTGATGAAGAGCTTGTTTGTCAGTTTCTTGCCACGGTTCATCTCTCCAATGAGACCGAGCGTAATATGATTTGGATGACTAAGGATAGGCAGCTTGACATCACATGGAAAGATGTTGACATCATTCTTGGTGGCTACCCAGATTTTGGTCCATTTGCTGAGGGAGAAGCGTTTGCAAACGGATGGTTCCGAGTTCATATCATTAACACCTCCTCACTTCCCAAGGATGGACTTACTCCTCTCTATCATTGGAAGAAATACGCCGTTGGGTTTGTGAAGGGCCTCTATCCCACATATGACTTCATGTTGCGCATCTATCGCGAGACCATCAACCCAAAGGTGGGCAATGTGGATGAGATTCAAGGCTTCTTGAAGAACCTTATGCTCCTTACTCACCAACACCGGATGGATGACACTCCACGCAAGCTTGATGTGTTGGATTATATTTGGAATGAGTTGTGGTATGCCGTTGCCAACCGGAAGAATGCTTGTTTTGGGCCATTTATCATGAAGATTATCCTTGATGTATGGAATAAGAAGTTTCCGAATGAACCTCTTGATGATGCACATTGGATCTCTCACACGGAAAAGAGGCTTCTCATGAAAGATCACACCGAACCCGTTGTGCATCCCACTCCCGCCATCCGCAAGCACAAGGCTAGGCCTCGCATCATTGTTGATGAGGAAGAAGCCGAGGGTCCATCTCAACCTCCTCCCTCTAGCAATGCCTTCAAATGGATGGCACGGGCTCTCAAGAAAGTGTTTCGGTTGAACAAGAAAATAGAGCAGCATCAATGGGAAGCACATTATGATCGGGAACTCAAGGACCGCAAAAAGGCTCAAGCATCTCGTGAACGTCTCCGTGAAGAGGGTCTCTCCATTGAATCCCCAGCTCTTGATAGCATCACAGATTGGGATGCATGGCAAGCAAAGGACTCCAAGGGCAAGCTCATTGAATGGTCCGAGGAAGAAGGAGAAGAAGCCAATAGATCTCACCACCGTGATCCCTCCCCGGCCCCGGAAGCCTCTTCCTCCTCCTCCGAGTGATTTGGGATGTTTGCATCTTGGTCTCTCTCTTTTTGGTATCTTGATGCCAAAGGGGGAGAGATTTATATTAGGAACGGGCATTTGCATGGGTCTCCCTCAAGCTCTCTCGATTTGCATCTTTCTCTTGAGGGAGTTTATTTGAACTATTTGGAACTTCGTTTGTTTACATTATTCGTATCTATCGTGAACCTCGTTATATTATGTTCGTGTGTGAACCTCGTTATATTATTCATGTGTTATGTGCTATCATTGTCATATTACTATTTTATATCATGCCTTAGATGATCTCAATATGAAAGGAGCACATCTTTAGGGGGAGCTCCGTTCATATTGTGTCCATAATCATGCAAATTGTTATGTTGTCATCAATTACCAAAAAGGGGGAGAATGAAAGATCATCGTCCGTTTTGGCAATCATATGACAACATAACCATTTGATCTAATGTTTGTTCAATGAATGAAAATGCCCAGGTTATTAGGTTCACTAAGTTTATGGGGCACATGCTTGTTCTATATGAAAAGTGCTAGGTGAAAGGGAGCCAGGGAACCAAATTTGCAGGAGCGGAGGCTCCGGTGAATCCACCGGAGGCTCCGCTCGGCCTCCGGTGGAGGGTCCGGTGGTAGCTCCGCTAAACCACCCTTCTGTGGGAGCAGAACGGAGGTTCCACCGGAACCTCTGGTGCGCCTTCGGTGGGCGGAACCTCCGCCAATTCCACCGGAGGCTCCGCCATCAGCCAAACACTTGGCCCACGCGCAAGCAGGGTCCGGTGCGCCTCCGGTGGCACCTCCGCCAAAATGCCCTTCTGTTACCGCAGAGCGGAGGTTCCACCGGAGCCTCCGGTGGACCCCATGGTCCAGTGCAAATGGGCTCCGGTGGAGGGTCCGGTGGTAGCTCCGCTAAACCACCCTTCTGTTACCGCAGAACGGAGGTTCCACCGGAAGCTCCGGTGCGCCTCCGGTGGGCGGAACCTCCGTAGTTTCCACCGGAGCCTCCGGGCCGTTCTTCAGCGCGTACAAGCTAGGGCACTGCGCAACTGCGCAGTGAACAGAAGACCACCGGAGCCTCCGGTGAAACCACCGGAGCCTCCGGTGGAACTGGACTGCAACGACCACTTAAATGCAAGGGGTATAAATACCCCTTCCCCTACCTCTTAAATGCCAAGCTTTTCCCATTCTCTCTCCTAGCCATTAATGAAAGCTTCAACCACCTAGATCTCCCACTCCGTCCACCCAAACACTCCCAAACTTGGTGGAGAGCTAGAGGAGACCTAGATCCACACTTCCACCAAAGGAATCTCAAATCCATTCACCACAACCTAGTAGATCTAGAATCCTATTTGAGGCCTAGAAACCTTAGTAGATCTCGTGCTTGTAGTTTCCACCTTTTTGCAAGAAGCTACGGATTGCTTGAGAGCCTCCATCCATCTTGTGGAGTGACCTCAAGTCCTTGTAAGGGTTTGGTCAACGCCTTCAAGTCGACCTCATAGTGGAAACGAGCATCTCCCTCACCGGAGAAGCTCAAGGAGAACAAGGTGTGCACAACCGTGCTATTGAGGAGCGCCTAGGTGGCTCCCCACCTCTCCAACGTAGACGTACTTCTCTTTGAGAAGGAACTACGGTGAATCATATCCTTGTCTCCTTGTTTACACTTGTTGTTTGCTTTACTACCTTACGCTTTACTTCCGTTGCGCATATCGTTTTGTTCACATAGGTTGCTCACCTAGTTGCACATCTAGAGAACCTTACTTTATCTTGCTAAGCCCCACTAAAAGGAAAAGAAAAGAAAAATTGGTAGTCAACCTATTCACCCCCCTCTAGTTGACCATAGTGCACTTTCAACCGGGAGGCTCCCCCACGGCGGCACGCTCACTCCCTCGCTCATCCTCATCCTGGCTGCTAGATAGGTAGTGCTGCTCTGTTTTCTCTGCTCTAGTGGTCTACGCTGAACCTTGTGGACTGGGCTTATTCGAGAGAGATTGATAGCTGCCTCTGGTTTTCTCCAACGATGGGGATCTCGACGTGGGGAAGCGTGTGGCCGCTGGAGCTTCCTGTGGGAGGGGCAAGGAGTGGTGATCGCCGCCGTGTTTCCTCGAGTCTTACTGCGATTGCTGCTATAGCGTGTCTGACAAGAGCATGACTATCCATGCGTGTCCTTGAGGATCATGGTGGCCTTGCACGGCGCGTCGTCGGCGCAAGCCTTCTATGACTGCCCTTGCCCCTGCGCGGTGGCGCACACCACCAGCCCGTCCACGACAGACGCGCCATCCCCTGCCCCTGCCTCGACATCCACTGCAGCGGCATCAGCCGCGAGAAGGCGATGATGGAGAGCCGGTCGGCGGGGCCGAGCGACGCCACCACGAGCCGCATCCCGCGCTCATGCATCTGCATCTGCTCCCCATCATGCTTTGACTCACCTCCAGCACGGTGACCTGGTTGATGGGCGTGCGCCGCGGCGCAGACGAACACAACCCGACACGTTAAATTTCCACCGTGGATGGTACGCGGATCAAACTGAAGGAGCAAATCTGCCCAAGGGGTTTTCTGTAAAAAAGAACGGACTGGTCTGAGCACGCCTCCTCCACCCTGTCAGCCACGTGTGGTGATTAAGGACAATTTGTATGTGTTTGCTCCCCCTTGACAAGTTAATGTATGTGTTTGTTCACTTTTACAAGTTTATGTATGTATTTGCTCCGACCTCACAAGTTTGTGTACATGGGTGCTAATACCTCTTATTGTTTTAATCAGATTTTCTTCATCTAGGGTTTCGGAGAGAAATGGGTTTTCAGATTATTTTTTTGTGTGCACTGGAGTTTCGATTTGAATCCAAAAACTTCGATTTGCAGTACCATGAGGCGGACTATGCACCAGATTCAATTCCTGACCCTGATTTCTGCGGCATTGATGCCGATGCCACCGTCGTTTGTCGCATCCACGGAGCTAAGCCCGAGAGACGTGTTCGAAGGAACGAACACCGACAAGCGATTCTATGCTTGTTCAGTACACCATGTAAGTGATTTGTGATCTCTACTTTATTTTCTGTGATATTCTCTTATGGTTCATGAAATAGAATTTTTTTTTCAAATAACACAATGTATTAGTTTTAATTAACGTGCCACACATAATTCTGCTCCTGTTTATATTTAGTATTTGCTAGGAAATAAATTTTTATTGGATATTTATTTTGTTGACATTTTTTATTAATAGGATGTCATAAATTGTGGATTTGTGTCCTGAATTGATGAAGAGTGGTCGGATGCACGGAAAAGGACTCTTGGTAGGCTCTGGGACATGTACGAGGGCATTAAAACGGTGAGACACGCATAAAGATTTGCAGAAAATCAAAGGCATGCTAAAGAATCACATGAGCTAGCTAATGTGAACAAGTACATGGATACCACTACCAGGTGCAGCTGGAAAACTATCGCAAGATCATGCACGGCAACGAAGAGGAGTCAGAGAAAGAAGAATTAAAGAAAGAGAATGAGAAGCTCAAGAAAAAAATATTTCAGCTGAAAGAGACTCGAAAAGATGACCATGAGGTGTTAAAGCTGAAGGAGAAGGAAAGGAAAATGCTGAAGGAGGAAAACAAGAAATTGGAGTACAATTTGTATGATCTGCTCAAAGCTAGTGAGGTGAACAAGAAGAAAATCAAGAGAATCGGAGCAATTTGTGAAGAATGAAATCATTTAGTGTTGTGTTGAACCATATTTATGTGGTTCGTAATATGGCAGACTTGATGCCCTAGTTTCCTATGGCATGTATAATGGCAGACCTTAATGTACTCTAAATTTTATTTTATGTGTGTTGGTACTCTAAATATTATTTGTGTTGGTACTTTAAATATTATTTGTGTTGTAAATATTGTGTGAGTTACCTGTTAATTGGAAGAATTTGGTGATAGTCTTTCTGTCAATTGAATGAATTATTGTGCACTACATATATCTTCAGTTTTTTTGACCAAAAACAACCACGGTTGGGGAATTTCGTTACAAAAAACCACCAACAACACTGAACATAATGGCATAAATTGTTGTGCACAGCAACTATTTTCAGGTTTTTTGACCAAAAACAACCACGGTGGGGGACTTTTGTTACAAAAAACCACCAGCAACACTGAACATAATGTAGTTCAACATAATTCAACAAAGTGCATTGTTTGGTACATACCAACTAGGACACACATCAGCAAAATAAAAATCTGGTAGTTCAACATAATTCAACACAGACCAATTGGAACATACCAACTCGGACACACATGAGTTCAATAAAATGATTCAAATCTGGTTTATGACACACAACATAATTCTAGTTTGCCACACACAAATTTCATGTTCTTCTTGATGTTCTGCAGAGTCACTTAGTCTATGTTGCTGGCAGTGAAGTACCCTTCCATCCTGGAGTTGTGCTTCCTTTTTCTAGTTGGTCTCCCAGAATCACCAGCTGGCCTTGGGGCTCTGAATGCCTATGCAGCAGGCCTTGCTGCTGATGGTGTAGAAGTAGAAGGACCTGCAGGTGCTATAGCTGGCCTCCTTGTTGATGCTGCTGCTATAGAACCTGTTGTAGTAGCTACTGTAGGTGACCTCCTTGTTGTTGTTGCTGTTGTAGAACCTATTGTAGTAGCTGATGTAGGTGGCCTCCTGGTTGTTGCTGCTGCTGTAGAACCTGTTGTAGGTGGAGGTGGAGGTGATGTTGTACTGCCAGTAGTAGAAGCCTCTGATAGGTATGCTCTGTTTTCCTAGTTGAAAACATGAAAAATTGAAGAATTCGAGTCCATTTTTTAGCAAAAGAATTTAGCACAAAAATAAAACAAGATAATATTGTACCTGATGTTTGTTTTTACTCATCTGAAGTGATGGTTTTAGTGGGGTATTGCATTTTAGGTACTTATGTCCAACCAATCCACAATTGCTACAAGTAACTGATGCCATCCTTGAGCTCTGTTTTGGTGCTGGGACCTCAAACTGCCTTTTCCTTCTCTTTTTCTAGCTTCTCCCTAATGTCTTAATGGACAAAGGAGGATCGATGTCAGTTGTGTTTGTCTTTGTCCAGCAATCTTCTCCAGGAACAGAGTTAATAACTGGATTATAAGCCTCCATATACATGGGTTTCTTGAAATAATCATGGACAGAGTCTTCAGGATGTTGGGAGGACTTGTAAATTGCTGAAATAGCATGGCTGCAAGGGATTCCAGTCATGTCCCATTTCCTGCAGTCACAAGTCCTATTTGTTAGGTTTACACCATATGATATGTGCTCTCCACTGCTCACTTCCCATAAACCATATGCTGACTTTCTTGCTCTACAGAGCTTTAACCACTTCTTGTTCTCTTCTAGTTTTTCTGAGTAAGTAGGGGTGATATGCGGTGACCCAGCACACAACTGCATGTGTAGTGCACAAGTCGTTGACATAATACTCACAGAAGGACTTATCCGTGAATATTACATCCCTCAGAGTGGTATAACAAAAATATAGCATGTCCAAGCAAAGCTATAGGATACAAACTTTCATTGCAGAATCTCGAGAATCTCTTTGATTAATCAAAGAAGATCTCATGCGGATGAAACATCAGAAGAAGCAATTCGAAGCTCCAAGCTGGAGAATAACTCTAGCCCAGAACCTAATCCACTACGACTGATGTCAGCCCTAATCTATGGCTTGTGAGAATCTAAGTCCATGAATGGTCTCCTCCTTCAACTAGGTAGCTTGTCCACCACCAGCATTGTTGATGATGTTGCTTTATTGGTTAAGTAGTATAAGACTCCTCCTAGCTTCATGAGATAGCGATGTCTTCCCGATGAAGACTTCTCATACGGGCTTCAAATCTAAGCAGGGGGTCAAACGGGAACGAATGAGTAACGAGCGGTACTCAACAAGTTCATGATATACATTGGGTAGTATGATGCACTAACTACAACTTTAGACTCGAAAGAGTCATAAGCTAATGCAAGGATTTTGTAATTCTTTCTTCAAGAGGTTGCTTTTAACATTGAAAACTATGTCCGCCAAATCATCACAGGTGCTACAACTTCATGGAGTTGCCTTTCCTGTAGCGTTCGCAGCTCCTTCCCGGAACATGGGGTAACATGTCACATCCTTTTACACTCTTCAGGGGTGCGTTATTTTACCCATAGGCGATCAAGACCATGTTGCACAATCAAGTGATCTTTCATGTCCACACCCACTTAGGTGTGGGGGCGGTTGTTGATCAAAACCAAACCATGCTTCTCCACACAACACATGACCACCCATTTCTGCCATGCAGGTTTAACCCCTCATTCTACCTCTCACGGTAGATATCTACGTGCCCCGGGCAGACCATCATAGACCCTAGAATCCGTGGGAATTAAGGGATCCCTCCCATGTGCATGTAGTCTCGCAAGACCTACAACGTACGGCTCTGGTTGACCGTTGACATGTGAACGGGAAAATATCACAGCTGGCTTACTCGCCCCATACAAGACCCATGGTTAACGCGGTATTTATGGCGCATCGAGCTCTGACGGCATTTGTTGTTAAGTCCTATGTAATACTTTCCCATGCAGATGGAACCTTCCTTTGACCTATTCATCTTACCATGGTTCCATATTCCCACCAAACAGAACACTACCACTCGGGTAGTCATTCAATTAGTCATATTATTATAAAAATAGGATCATGCATTCTTTTGAGAATAGGTGGTGATACGATAGGGTTTTACAAATAATTCTTTAGGAAATACTGCAAAGGATATGACCAAGTGATAAACTTGCCTGAGATAGAAATAATGATTCATGTCCTTTGGGTTCGAGGGTGCGTGGAAATTTCGAGATCTGAAGAATAGCAAAGTAGGCCCGATAAGGGCTACTGGAAAACTGGCAAATGCTATTATGCATAGTCATGAGATGCATCGTGATTTAACCCCAAAAATACCCCAAGCTTCAATGATAAGTTTCGTTTTATGATAATTCGATTTTATTAGGTTTAGTTGACTTAGAGTTGTTGTATTACTTCTTGTGGGGATGACTTTCATCATTTAAAGAGTTGATAATAACTTGGTATGGGTTTCATAGAGTTTTACATTCTTTACTTGGTTATTAAATATTTCAAAATGTTATGCATTTATGCCTTAAATACTTATCACTTTCATTTAAGTAGTAAGGTAATATCACTTTTAAGATTAATTCTTAAAGGAAAAAAATAAACAAAGTTCATCATGATCTAGAAATAATACTTACGTGAAATTAAAGTTTTGGAACACCTAGCCTTAATGACAATAAGGTTTTAAGAAAAATAGTGATCATATTTTATTAAGTCTTGAATTATTTTATGACTTAGAAATACTTGGAATATCATTAGAAATCATGAAAATATGGTAGAGTATTTATTTTAAAATATTTTAGAATTTCATCATAATTATAAATACAGGTTTTGTTTTATTTGAGAAAATTCCATTTAAGGATATTAGTTTTACTTTTAAAATTAACTATTAGAGTTAATTTATTTTATCAAAACCCATAATATCCTTTTAAAACATTTGTTTACCACTTTGTACATTTTCCTCAATATTAAGTAGTTGTGAATTCAAAATTTACTTACCCGTGAAATTCTTAGTATTATCTTTTAAGAACAAAAACTCAATGAATTATAAATAGGTTCATTTGAGTAAAAAACAAATATAGCAAAAAATCATAATAACACTTCATTTATAATATTTTCTGAATAATGATTTTTAGTCTATCTTAAATTAATGTTTTAGAATGTCTTAAATTTGGATTTTAAAATATCTAAAGAATTATTTGGAGAGCTTTGAAAGAAAAGAAAATGGCTAATTATTTTAGTGGGCCAATTAGCACACCCTAGTGTATACTACGTACAAACACTAGCCCAAATGGATTTGGTTGGGCTGAACCACGTACGCACCGGACGGGAAAAAAACACGTACGCACCACACGTGCTGGAAGTCTCAAACCAGTACGTACGCACGTACACGCGTCTCTCTCGCTCTCGATAGCTCTCTGTGTATCTCTCGTTTCGCCTTCTTCTCTCTCGCGATGCGCCGCCACGCAGCCTTCACGATTCCGGCCGCTGCCGGCCGGCTCCGTCGCCGTTGCTCACTGGCACGGCTCTCCTTCATATGCGCTTGCGATTTCCCCGTCGTACTCTTCTGGACTCGCCTCCAATCAAGCCTGCCCGCGGAACCCTAGGCCGCTGCCGTTCGGTTTGCCGTCGCGGATCCCAGGCTCCCGCACCTCTGGTTGTGTCCCCTCGTCTCTCCCGACCTCTAGCGCCACCTCGACACGCTCGAGCCACCATGTTCTGCTCCTCTTCCTCCATGATCTCGGCCCCCTCCTGAGCTCATGCTCGGCCTCGCCGTTGATACGTCTCAAACGTATCCATAATTTCTGATGTTCCATGTTATTTTCATGTCTTATGCTACATGTTTCTTATACACTTTATGTCATTTTTATGAATTTTCTCGGACTAATCTATTGACAAGATGACACATAGCGAGTTCTTGTTTTCTGTTGTTCTTGGTTTCAGAAAAGTTGTTCTGAAAATATTCTTGGAATTGGACAAAACAAAATCCTAGAGTTCTAGAAAGTCGTCACGTACACGGAGTCTGGAGGAGACCTGGAGGAGGGCTCAAGGGCCCCACACCATAGGGCGGCGCGCCCCCTGGTCGCGCCTAGAGGTGGTGTGGCCCCCCGGCCACCCACCTACGTTGCCCTCTTGCCTATTTAAACTCCTCCACGGGTTAACCCTAAAGACCCGAGCTTTTTCCACCAAAAAGATATGTAGCCGTCATCATCGTCAATCCTAGTTCGGGAGGGTTCTGGAGCTCTCTGCGGCACCTTGCCGAAAGGGGGAATCATCACCGGAGGGCTCTTCATCACCATGCTTGCCTCCGGAGTGATGCGTGAGTAGTTCATCTCTGGACTACGGGTCCATAGCAGTAGCTAGATGGTTGTTCTCTCCTCTTTATGCCTCATGTTTAGATCTTGTGGGCTGCCTAATATAATCAAGATCATCTTATTGTAATGCTATATTTGTGTTTGCTGGGATCTGATGAATATTGAATGCTATGTCAAGTGATTATCAATCTATCTTGTTCTTTCATGTGTATGTTATTTATAATCTTGCATGCTCTCCGTTACTAGCAGATGCTCTAGCCAAGTTGATGCTTGTAACTCCAAGTAGGATTATTTATGCTCGATAGTGGGTTCATGCCTCCCTTTCACTCACCCTCGAGTGACATAAATGTAACAGGTGGGGGATGTGTTGTGCCATTAGGGAGAAAACAACAATGCTTTGTCTAAGCATGATTTTATTGTTTACATTACACACTTTGCTTAATGCAATTATCTGTTGCTTACAACTTAATACCCAAGGTTTGCTCGGATGACACTCTGAGGGTGGATTATTAGTCATAGATGCAGTTAAATAACGGTCTATGTATCATGTTGTAATGCTCGCATGAATCACACAGTAATCATCATATCATGAATATGCACTATGGTGCAGCCTTTATATCTGTCAATTGCCCAGCTGTAATTTGTTTACCCAGCATGTTATCTATCTGTTTTGGAGAGGCACCTCTAGTGAACTGTGGACCCCGGTCTATTTCTTTACACTGATATACAACCACTGCAACCACTGATTTCCTACTTCAATTATTGTTATCTTTCATCTACTGTAAACATGTACTATTTTCCACACTGTACGTTTAATCCTTTGTTTCAGCAAAACCGATGAGATTGATAACTCCACTACTTCGTTCGGGCAAAGTAATTTGATTTGGTTGTGTAGATTCCACGTTGCTGTTGAACCGATAGTGCGTCCTGCCAACATCAGCTGCATCAACCTTCGGAAGTGATTTATTTCTCCTATTGGTCGAGTCAATCTTGGCTTCTTTCTGAGGGAAAACTTGTCGCTGCACTCTTCACATCCTACACTTGGGGTCTCCCAACGATCATCAGCCTCCATCATCCGTCACAACCTCTCTCCACTTCGAGCCAGCGGGACGGCAGTGAGCTGCAACCACACCGTCCCCGACCTGCTGCCTCACAACGGTGGTGTATGGGTGGTCTAGTGGTGTTGGGCTGCTACGGTGGTGTTGCTGTCGCCGACTGGACGGTGGTGAGGCAGCATATGTGGCTTGATTTCTATCAATTAATTTCAGAGAAGGAACCTAGATGATTTATTCATCTAGAAGCTGTTGTGAAGGCTTCTTTAATTATTTGATGTTTCTAGTGTGTACCAGATTATGTGCATGTGCTTGTGTGGTGAAACATGACTCTGTCCAGCCTCTGGACAGATCTACTGCTGCATATATAACTGATAAGAGCAGATAATTACTTGCTTTCTTGGTATAGCCCATGATAGGAAATCTTCTTGAGGACTCTAAACACAAAGAGCTGGGTTTGCTGGCCAGATCATGTATCTAGGGTGTGCACTCCTCATAATCTGGTGTTTGGTGTGATCTTATAGGACTGCTCGGTGGGCTTTATTTCTTGGACAGATTTGGTTGTATAAACTAATTAAGAACAGATTTGAACTTGATGTTTTAGCTAGCCAATGATGCAAAGGCTGAGGCACTTGTTTTTTATAAGAACATATGCTATTGTGGCTTTCTTTCATTCTGAGTAATGATTTAGGCATAGCAACTCTATGCATATCTGAGAGAACTCCCTCCCCTCTCACTCCTCTCTTCTCAACTAGAGATGCAACCTTAATATCTAGTGGCCTAGGCTTGTTAACCTGCTACTAGAGTGAGGCTTTGTCTTCTGGAATCTGATGAAACCTGCATCTTGTGGATAGCCTCCTCCTCCTAGCTGCTTGACATGCCTCCTAGTATCTAGTGACGGTTTAGATGTTTCTTGATGGTTTATGTGATAGGGAAAACGGTATAATGTTGATTGATGATGTTGGTGGATCTGTGGAGCACATAGTGCGGTTGGGATGTGTTCTTGCGATTTTCTGTAATAGAACATGGGTTACTGTTGGTAGATGATGTTGGCTGCTGCAGGAAAGATGTGATGCGCCTGGGAGGTTTGTGTGTGCAAGAACAGTGGTTGGTCCTGCCATGTCCTGTTTATATAGTGTACTCAGTGTTGTGGTACTGTTTTGCTATTGCTGTAGGCTTGACAACACACAGGCTGCATGTGTTGTGTGAGCTGCTTGCAGGTGGGGCCCTCCTCTAGGGCAAGTGGACGACTTGGACTTTGGTTTCCTCATGAGCAAGCTACGACCGCTCTTGGTCCTTGTCCTGTTTGACTCCATTATTGGTGATGCCAGGCCCTTGTCCATTGCCCCTTATGGCAGAGTTGGTTGGTCATTATTTTTGGTATTGCCAAGTGGCAATTTCTTATTGGGGTTTTGTACCGTTGCCTTTAGGAAATATGGACTAGTTCCCAGATTTCCAAAATACTAGCTCCAAGTAGCAGTTGCATCTCCTCCGGAGATGCATACATTTTATCCACGAGCATCTCTTTTGTCTTTTTTATTTTTTACTTGCAGGAACTGAAGTTTAGGAAGAAGATTTGGAGGATAGATTGAGAGGATGATGATCAACTAAAATGAAGATCAAGATCATCTTAGTTTAGGAGTTTCTGTTTGTTCCATTATAATCTTCTTTTCTTATCTTGAGACATGTACATATTCCATAAACTTGTAATATTACTTATTATTTCAATTTCAAATTCCAAGTTTGTACTTGGAAACATTTGAATTTGTTGTAGCTAAATAGACTTGAAACATATAATTGTATGGAATTGTGGTGGAGACTTGTGTAACCCCAAGTGATGAGATATGAATGTACGAGGGGATACTCTTATGGCTTATGAATGCTCCTAGTTGCATAAGGTTGTATGAGACGACATTTGATATGTAGAATGGTGAAATGATGCTTATGCATTCCTATGTGATCATGTATGTTTTGAAGACCGGATGAATTGTGCATTCTTTAAATTATATACAGTTGTCAATTTTATTGAATTGTGCACAAAATGTAAAGAACGAGAATAGACCATGTCAAAATTTCAAATGTGTTGAGTTTTCATTATATGCCACTCAATTGTTGCATGCATACAAAAGGACTTTGTTAACAAGGTGGCCAGCCTTATCACCAAACTACTTTTGCATAACATACAACATTTGAACTTCACACAATTTTGATACTAGAGAAGTTGATAAGATCATGCATAATACTTCTATGCAAATTTGGGAAAATCCATCTCGAACTCTTGTTGCATTCTCTTGCTTACTCTCTTGTGCAGGACTGGAGATTGGAAAGATATAGGTGATCAAGATAAGATGTGAAGGGAATATGCCCGAGAGGCAATAATAAAATGGTTATTATCTTATTCCTTGTTTATGATGAATGTTTATTTCTCATGCTAGAATTGTATTAACCGGAAACGTTGATACATGTGTGCTTAATAAACAAACAATGGTTCCTAGTAAAGCCTCTCTTTTAACTAGCTCGTTGATTAATAGATGATCAAGGTTTCCTAATCATGAACATCGGATGTTATTAATAACGGGGTCATGTCATTAGAAGAATGATGTGATGAACATATACCCAAAGAGAATATAGCAATGCGATCAAGTCATTTAGTTTACATTGTTATATCAAACACACGAAGTAACTTATTCCTTATACCATGAGATCATGTCAATCACTGATACCGGAAGAGTGCTTTGATGGCATCAAACGTCACACCGTAACAGGGTGACTATAAAGGTGTCATTGAGTATTCGGAAAGTATTAGTTGAGGATCATGGATCAAGAGTGGGATTTGTCCATCCAAATGACGGAGAGATATACTCTGGGCCCTCTCGGTGATATCACATCGAAACCGCTTGCAAGCACGTGATATGATCACAAGGATGTTATATCACGGGAACGAGAAAAGAGTACTTGTCGGTAACGAGATTGAACAAGGTATGGTTGATACCAATGATCGAATCTCGGACAAGTAAAATATCGCGAGACAAAGGGAATAGTTCACGGCGTTGTTGGTTCACACGATCACGAGAGTCATCGTTGAATATATATAGGAGTCATCACGGATCTCCAGATCCCGCTGTTGATTATTGATCGGAGAGGAGTCTCGATCATGTCTATCTTATTCGCGAACCGTAGGGTGACACACTTAAGGTTCGATGACGCATTTGAGAGGATACGGAATATCGAAGAATATTTTGGACAGCACCGAAATTGTTTCGGGGAAAATTGAAATAGTTCAAGGGGTTTTTCGTCGAATGGTTGTTAATAGAATTAACAAATGATTCGAGGTGCTATATGCAAAAGTTTGTTAATAGAATTAACAAATGCTGAAATAAAGAAATAAAAAGGTTTTATTTATTTATTAAAAGAAAACCTTTGGATTTTCCAAGTGGGAAATTATGGGAGCATGAGTGGGTGTGAGTGGAGCTTCCACTCACATGATGAGGGAAGAGGTGGGGGCACCCCCATGGGCTGGCCGCACCCCCCTTGGGCTGCCTCCCCCCTCTCCTATAAAAGGAGGGTGAGAGCTCTCCCTCCTCCACACACTTGGCCACTTCCCTTTCCCTCCACCCGCTGCTCCATTTCATGGTCTCCGGCTTGGCGAAGCCCTGACCGTGGGATTCTTCACCACCACCACGTCGTCGTGCTGCTGGAGTTCTGAGGGATCCTCTACTTCCGCGCCCCGCTGGAACGAGGGAACGGAGGTCGTCATCAACCGTACGTGTGACCGATCACGGATGCACCGCCGGATTGCGGTGCCATCTTCTCGCTATCGGGATCGGTGTGAGTACGACTACGCCAACAACGAGATTTGATCTCGTACCACTTTGAGTCTTCGAGGGTATGTGTTCTCCTTAACCCTCTTGTTGCCCGTTGCACTTCGTCTCCTAGATTAGATCTTGGCCTTTCGGGTATCTCTCGCGTAGGAAATTTTTTGTTTTCTATGCTACGTTCCCCTTCAGTGGTATCAGAGCCGGATCTATGCGTAGATGTTTTGTACGGGTAGAACACATAGGTGTATGTGGGCGTTGATGATCATGTTATTACCTCCTTGATTATTTTATGATCTTAGTGGCATAGTGGGATGAAGCGGCCCGGACTAACCTTACATGTCCACGTACATGAGACTTGTTCCACAACTGACATGCAACTTGTATTGCATAAGTGGCTTGCGGGTGTCTGTTTCTCCTACTATAGTTAAGATCTAATCTATGAAGGGTTGTTAAAAATGTGTTTATCAACGTTGTGGTTGATGTTCGTAGGTATGAACGGTTCTATCCTCGAAAGCCCTAAGCCACGTAAAATATGCAAAAATAATTTAGAGGCGTCTAACTAGTTTTTGCTGGGCATGTGATGTGATATGGTCAATATTACAAATTTGATTATGAGATGATCTATTTTGTAAATTATTGATATACCGGAAGGTATCCATATGATTGTCTTCTTATTGATGGACAATCAAGATTGGGGTGCCATGGTACTTGGTACCACGCCGGTGGAATGATGGAGATCATACTGTGATACACATGATGGAGATCAAGTGCAAGAAGGACCATATCATATCACGTTATCCTTTCATGTGATGTCTGTGATGTTAATCCTTTTTATGCATCTTGTTTTGCTTAGATAACGTTGGTAGCATTATAAGATGATCCTCTCACTTAATATCAAGATAATAATGTGTTCTTCCTTAAAGTATGCACCGTTAAGAAAGTTCGTCGTTTCGAGACACCACGTGATGATCGGGTGTGACAGACTCAACGTTCGCATACAACGGGTGTTTTCAAGCCTAGCATGTACAGACATGGCCTTGAAACACACGCAATACTACGGTTCTACTTGGCGAGCCTAGCATGTACAGACATGGCCTCGGAACACGTAACCGAAAGGTAAAGCATGAGTCATATGGATGATATGATGAACATGTCGATGTTCGCCTTTGAAGCTACATCATCTCACGTGATGATCGGTTTTGGTGTAGTGAATTTGGTTCGTGTAATCACTAAAGACGACTAAGAGGGATGTTGTTTTTGAGTGGGAGTTCATGGTTTAATTTTTGAATTAACTTGAACTTATTTATCATGAACAACAAATCAAATTGAATTTGCACAAATTGTAGTATTCATTGGCATCCACATAACTACCTTACACTTAGATTGTTAATTGAGATATAACTGTTATGATCTGGTAAATACCATTTAAGATTGGTACCGTATTAGTGAAATTTAAAATTAAGTCCTATTGTAGATTTTTGGTATTTCCTACCTAGCTCCATGTGGTTAATGATTGATTAATCTAGAGAGCAAATAATTCCTACTTAGAATCCAGAGTCATGGTTGCTTCCGTATTACTTTATCTTCAAAAGAATGTTTTGTTGATCAAGGTGATTTAGGAACTGAAAAGAGTTGTTTTCAGAAACAATCAAGTGAAAGATATATTGATATCTAGAAACTTATTTGTAGCAACATGACTGAGTATAATTTAGCGTGATAATGTTTGCTTATATTATCTGAATATATGCAAATTTAGCGTGACAATGTTTGCTTATATTATCTGAATATATGCAATGATTGAAGACGCTAGGCGTTTGAATATTCCAAGAAATTGGATGCTAAAAATTATCCTCTAAATTACTTCCTTCGAGCTATAGTAGCTTAATCATAAAATTGTTACGATGGGATGGATTAAAAGTATGTGTAAAGTCGTTTACCTTACTTGGAGATTGCTAAGAGTGGAATCTAGAAGAATTCTATTAATATGGTGATATTAGTAGAACAATCAAACTCAAAGTATGACTCAATGGGTGATAGTATATGACTAACACGCCAAAGAAAATGAGCTAGTAAGACTAGCATTGTTTGATGTTGAATGATTCTTCTATAAAGGAAAGGGAATATTGAAAATAGAATTACAAATAGATATATGGCAGAAAAGAAGATAACTGGAAAAGTCCAGCTCAGGAGTATATACTTGATATACAAGTTATAGATGTATTACTAGTTAACAAAGTATTTTTGGGTATTTTGATACCACATTGGTTGGTATGAGTTGTCATACAAAGCAACGCAATGAAAGAAATACAAGGGCCTAAAAGGAACTAGTAATAGATGTGGAATCGATTATGACAAGAACATAAATAAAGTGTTATTGTGTTCATTGTCGTATCGAACCAACCAGTCAAGATTTATTTGAAGAACTTAATAATTTGTTATTTTGTTCTAGTCTTTTGTGAGAACAAATGAGATTGTTCAAACTATGATCATATTCCATAATTGATGGATATGTTAATATAAATCATGTTGGTAAAGTAAACATCTATAAGACTAAATGCTAAACGTTGCAAGACGTTGAAGTGTTTCACTTAAATTGTGACACCACCATTTTAGTTCATATCGGAAAGGAAAACATGAAGGAACTCCATATTGATGGACTTCCGGAGTCATTTTATTGACGCTTGTGAGACCTCTTCCAAAAGATGACTAGAATTCCGTTCTTAGGCCAAAGTAGAATGGACGACTAATTTAGTGGAGATTATACATATTGATGTATATAGTCCATTATGTGTAGTCATGTATGGTGGATTAATTTTTCCTTCATAAAATTCTGTCGATGATTTAAGTAGATATGTGAGTATATCTATTTAAAGGGAACAGAGTTTGACATTTTGAATTGGTTCAAAAGGTTGTTAATATGAAGTTAAAATCAATGTAACAAGATAATCAAGTATTTATGATTGGATCATAAAGGATAAAGTTTGAGTTACAAGTTTAGCAAAACATCTGAGAAGTTGCAGAATTGTTCTACAACTTATACTTCTCGAATACCCCACATTAGATTGGAGTATTCAAAAGACAAAATCAAACCCTGTTTGACATGGTAAGATTAATAAAAATGCCATTATAATTTTGTAGTTTATACATTAGTGAAAACCGTTTTTCCCACTGAAAAGAGCACCATCATGATCCGCTGAAATTGACAACATATAAGATATGGTTTGGGTAGTGACCCGAATTGTCACTTTCTTAAGTTTTGGTATGCATAGCATGTGTAAAATGTTTACAACCAAAATAGGATAAATATATGTTTATAAGGTTATCCCAAATAAAATATTGGGTATTTCTCCTATCACCGAACCAAAAGACAAATGTTGTTTGTCAGAAAGGGTTGATTTCTCGAGAAAGTAGTTCTTGCGAAACAAGTGAGTGGGAGCACAGTACAAACTCAACGAGGTTAGAGAATCTTCGTTATCATGTCAAGAGTAGCGCAGCACTGGAAGTTGTTCCGGGGTTTACTATTTTGACTAAGTAGAAGACACTACAAATGTTGTAGATACTTCAAATGAGTTTGCGAACTGTACCAGTAAAGTCCAAAAACTTTGTACTTAGAATAACTTGTGGTTTAAGTGTAAAGTGTTGTTTTGACAACAAAAGGACCTGAACCTTATAAAGGAAGCAAATGATGGGCCCTGGCTTCGTAAAATTGACTATGAGTCATTATATCCGCCATAGTATCCTTGTATGAATATCAAGTATGTGACTTGGTAGTCCTTTCGATAGGCATGATGCCTAACGATAGCAAAAGGGTCTATATAGCGACAAAGACATGGATTTAACATCTTATTAAAATTGTACTTATCGAAAAGTTGTTTTCGACGAAGTTCAAAGAGTTAACTACTACAAGATTTTGATCTTCCGTAGTGATGCTTTAGTCTTTGCGGATAGTTCTAGCAAAAGGTTACATATTATGATATGGCAGTTGAATAACAAAACCAACTCTCCTCTCAAGGAAGTTTTATCAAGGATGTGTACTTGACACAGTCTGAGAGTTTTGTAAAATTCAAAAAGGTTGCTAGAAAGGTATGCACACTTCAATGGTTGAAGTGAGCATAACGAAGTTGAAATCTTTACCTTAATGAAGTTATCAAAAGAGTTTGATTCCATCATGAACGATAAAGATACTTGTAAAGTTACAAGAAATTAAGTGGGAGCGCTATGACATATTTCCAATACTTTATGTAGATGACATATGGTTGATTGGAAAATATGTATTTTAAATTAACACGGTTAAGATTTTCATATTGATGAAAGGCTTAGAAGATATTGGGCATCGATATCTATAAAAGATGGATTGAAGCGCCTGATATGATTGAAGCCAAATTACATAGATGAAATATTGAAGTAAGTCAATATAAAATTGATAAGAAGGAGTTCTTGTCACATGGAAAATAATTGAGCAAGATTCATGTATTTTGACACATGATGAGCATCATTGAAATTGAGATTTCTAAGTCATGTTTCCATGCTATGTACACAACCAGATGAGTCCTATGCTATAAAATGTTATAGTAGGATAATTCATATGATGATTAAACAACAGTGGGAGAGATCCTTGTGTCATTTTAGAAATGCTAAGGATATGTTTTCCTATATAGTAATGACAAAATATTAGTTGTAATATGTTACACTAATAGTCTTGTCATTTATTAAAGTAATTTTATCTCAATTAAAATATGTGATGAACGGTAGCACAATAGGATGGAAGAAAGTTCCATGCTGGATTTGAAAGAGTTTCAAAATTAAAATATTGTGACAGATACTACAACAAAGGCTAAAGTATATCGTTGTGTTGACAACTGATAATAAGCGTATTTTGTGTCAAGGAGTTCTTTATTGAACTTGGTGAATTTCCAAGAATGCTGAAACTTTGAAGCTACATTTTCACAATGTTAGTAACATCAGTTTAAGCTGAGGAATTAAGGTATCACCGGAACTTGGTGAGTTTCCAAGAATGCTAACACTATGAAGCTACAT
Organism: Alopecurus myosuroides; assembly: GCA_028641055.1. Classification (NCBI taxonomy): domain Eukaryota; kingdom Viridiplantae; phylum Streptophyta; class Magnoliopsida; order Poales; family Poaceae; genus Alopecurus; species Alopecurus myosuroides. The sequence continues at coordinate 313,728,481 of CM054059.1, read as the reverse complement.
TTTCACAATGTTAGTGACATCAGTTTAAGCTGAGGAATTAAGTTTTCACCAATTGACCATATATATACAAAGCCATCTCATTAGAGAATGAGTGATGCGTGTAGACGCAAAGAACATGCAAATACAATAGGACCTGAACAGTTCAGATCTTTTTGATAATGTTTACCACATGCGAAGCATGGTAATAACACTGGTACGCCATATGTGTTAAGTGCTTACAGACTAGATTATTGACTCTAGTGCAAGTGGGAGACTGAAGGGAATATGCCCGAGAGGCAATAATAAAATGGTTATTATCTTATTCCTTGTTTATGATGAATGTTTATTTCTCATGCTAGAATTGTATTAACCGGAAACGTTGATACATGTGTGCTTAATAAACAAACAATGGTTCCTAGTAAAGCCTCTCTTTTAACTAGGTCGTTGATTAATAGATGATCAAGGTTTCCTAATCATGAACATCGGATGTTATTAATAACGGGGTCATGTCATTAGAAGAATGATGTGATGAACATATACCCAAAGAGAATATAGCAATGCGATCAAGTCATTTAGTTTACATTGTTATATCAAACACACGAAGTAACTTATTCCTTATACCATGAGATCATGTCAATCACTGATACCGGAAGAGTGCTTTGATGGCATCAAACGTCACACCGTAACAGGGTGACTATAAAGGTGTCATTGAGTATTCGGAAAGTATTAGTTGAGGATCATGGATCAAGAGTGGGATTTGTCCATCCAAATGACGGAGAGATATACTCTGGGCCCTCTCGGTGATATCACATCGAAACCGCTTGCAAGCACGTGATATGATCACAAGGATGTTATATCATGGGAACGAGAAAAGAGTACTTGTCGGTAACGAGATTGAACAAGGTATGGTTGATACCAATGATCGAATCTCGGACAAGTAAAATATCGCGAGACAAAGGGAATAGTTCACGGCGTTGTTGGTTCACACGATCACGAGAGTCATCGTTGAATATATATAGGAGTCATCACGGATCTCCAGATCCCGCTGTTGATTATTGATCGGAGAGGAGTCTCGATCATGTCTATCTTATTCGCGAACCGTAGGGTGACACACTTAAGGTTCGATGACGCATTTGAGAGGATACGGAATATCGAAGAATATTTTGGACAGCACCGAAATTGTTTCGGGGAAAATTGAAATAGTTCAAGGGGTTTTTCGTCGAATGGTTGTTAATAGAATTAACAAATGATTCGAGGTGCTATATGCAAAAGTTTGTTAATAGAATTAACAAATGCTGAAATAAAGAAATAAAAAGGTTTTATTTATTTATTAAAAGAAAACCTTTGGATTTTCCAAGTGGGAAATTATGGGAGCATGAGTGGGTGTGAGTGGAGCTTCCACTCACATGATGAGGGAAGAGGTGGGGGCACCCCCATGGGCTGGCCGCACCCCCCTTGGGCTGCCTCCCCCCTCTCCTATAAAAGGAGGGTGAGAGCTCTCCCTCCTCCACACACTTGGCCACTTCCCTTTCCCTCCACCCGCTGCTCCATTTCATGGTCTCCGGCTTGGCGAAGCCCTGACCGTGGGATTCTTCACCACCACCACGTCGTCGTGCTGCTGGAGTTCCGAGGGATCCTCTACTTCCGCGCCCCGCTGGAACGAGGGAACGGAGGTCGTCATCAACCGTACGTGTGACCGATCACGGATGCACCGCCGGATTGCGGTGCCATCTTCTCGCTATCGGGATCGGTGTGAGTACGACTACGCCAACAACGAGATTTGATCTCGTACCACTTTGAGTCTTCGAGGGTATGTGTTCTCCTTAACCCTCTTGTTGCCCGTTGCACTTCGTCTCCTAGATTAGATCTTGGCCTTTCGGGTATCTCTCGCGTAGGAAATTTTTTGTTTTCTATGCTACGTTCCCCTTCAAGATGATAATTTGATACTCCTTTTGAGTGATGATAATGTCTTATTCTAGAACTATGATCAAAGCGTTGATGATTCACTGAGGTCATATTCAAGTTTGGATTGACTCGACAAATGATTACATTGACTGACTAGTTGTGTTAAAGATCATATCGAAGTTGGACACACTCTCGTAGATAACCTAGCTCTAATCCATCAGTCAGAGAGAAACCTCGATCACTTTGAATCGTTTAACTTAACACACCAAATTTACCCGTATTTTTAGATGCATGCTTTGCAAATGCACATATTATATTTAGATCGTTATAATCTCCCAAACACTGGGATATTATATGATCTTCCATCTAGAACTGGATGCTCCTATTCTTTTCCCATCATACCTTACCATCAACTTTTTCCTTATACCATCAAAAATTGTTTTCAATAGTTTGCCTCTAATATCAAGTATCATTCTGTTGAACACCTCACTCAGATTACTAATAACCAAGTCAGTTTTGCAATTCAGATCCATGGCATATCTAGCCCATGTTGCAACTGGAATTCTCATCAGCCACTCCCAAGCTAATTCGGACTCCTCTTTCATGTTTGCCATAGCAATATAAAAGCCATGTTTAGTGTATGAATAACAAGAAACATCCATATATTTTTTAAACTCCTCTCCTCTAAAGCCAGTTGTTTGAAAGTTGGCATATATATATGCCTTAGACAGAATCTCTTTGTGGGCAGTTGGGAACACTTGGTTGATTGCATTAAGCAGACCCTGTTTTAGAAATAAAACTTTGTCAAAACTAGTCGAGTTATTGATGAAATTGATCAACCTAGCTAGACTGTCAACCATTTGTCAAAACTAGTCGAGTTATCGATGAAATTGATCAACCTATCTAGATTCTCAACCATTTGTCAAAACTAGTCGAGTTATCGATGAAATTGATCAACCGAGCTAGATTGTCAACCATTTTTCAAAACTAGTCGAGTTATCGATGAAATGGATCAACCTAACTAGATTGTAAACCATTTTTCAAAACTAGTCGAGTTATCGATGAAATGGATCAACCTAGCTACAATGTCAACCATTTCTCAAAACTAGTCGAGTTATCGATGAAATGGACCTTACCTTGTGCCTATCTGAAATGATGGTATAATAACCAAATTTCCCTCACTCTCCACCAAGTGCATATTTGAGCTGAGTGAGAAACCAAGCCCAGGTTGTTGTCTCCTCCTTATCAACCAAGCAAAATGCAATGGGATATATATTATTGTTCCCATCCCTTCCAGTGGCAGCAAGAATCGGTTGTCCCGTGACAAGCTTGACAAAACAGCCATCTAAACCTGCAATTTGTCAAAAGAAATGTGAGACGATTATGAATAAGCAAACCTTTAATGAAACACAATTATTACAATATATGGAACTAACCAATAAATGGTCTGCAACCATTCAGAAATCCTTGTATAGATGCACCAAGACAATAAAACAACCCATGAAATCTTGGGTTTGCCATCAGATCCCCTGTAGGTTGAATGGTAATAGCAATGCATCTTGAGTCAGGATTTGTGCCAATAACAGTCTCAAGATAACCTCTTAGCCTCCTGTGCAATTTGATCTCCCAACACAACCTGCAAAGCTTTCCTCTTTGCTCCATATTCCATCATCTTAGGCACATCAACTCCAAATTTCTCCTTGGTTGTCTCCATCACAGCCTCTACTCCAGTCTTAGGGTCAATCCTGATACTAGGCTCACATACACTAGAAACCCATTTACTTGTAATCTTGCAGCCTTCACCTGATGTGGCACAAGTATGCATTAAGTTCATCTTTCTAAGACAGAATGTCTTCTCACCCTTGATTTGAGAACCAACCATATAGAAAGGACATGTTGATTATGTACAGTTAACTATTACTCTGTCTTTGCAATTCCTGTGATACCTAAAGTTCCTGAGTTGTGCAATGTGTAGTGTTTGCACTGCTCTCCTGAACTGACATACATCAACAAAGAACAGCTTGAGACACAACCCATCATGTGGTTCCTGTCTTTGCTCATCATACGACAGCCTTGGCTCCGTCTTCTTAGCCCTGCTTTTTCTCCCTCCTTTGGAAGGGCCCAAGACAGCATCTGGAACCCATCATCATTCTCTGGATCCAAATCACCATATGTGCCTTCATCAATAGAAGGCACAAAATCTCTTGGTATTGTACTCTGTTCACTGCAGTGAGATCTACTTGTTGGCCCTTACCTCACTGGTTCCTTCTTTTTCCTCACTGGATCTAGCTCTGGCTCTGGCACAGGATGGCACCTAGTGTCTTCAGATGAGTAGTATGAATTATAATAAATCTCTTATACTTCTGATTCACCTTCACAAAGAATCACTGAACTGGTCCTCTTCCTCTTCTTCAAATCACATATCCTCTGATTCAGTTCATTTTCTTGTTTCCTTCTAGCTTCCTCATGTTCTGCAGGCCTAATCACCCATGTCAATGTCAATATCTTCAGAATCTGAATATCCTTGGCTATAATCAGAAATCTTTGTCTAGGCATATGAGACTGGACTCCGCCTAAATCTCTGATACCACATGATGTAGACGTTTGCCCTATCTTTCACCGCAAGAACCACCGAGATAACTATTCTCCCAATCACGTGAGCGATACACGTAACCTGAAGAACATGGATAGATTTAGGCGAGAAATGCACGAACCCTCTTGGCAGATCCAAGAACACTCGCACCTTTATTTCACATGATGTAGACGTTTGCCCGATTTTTCACCGCAAGAACCACCGAGATAACTATTCTCCCAATCACGTGAGCGATACACGTAACCCGAAGAACATGGATAGATTTAGGCGAGAAACGCACGAACTTCCTAGGAGCAAAATCAGTCCACAAACATTCAATCCAACAGATCGATCTCAGCATCAACCTGACAAATTTGCGATGATCGACCTGACGCTCTGATACCAGATGATACGAATGTTCAGAGTCACAAGAAAGACTAGGGATAGAGAATTTTGGTTTTCCCAATCCACCATCCTCTCTATTATTTTCCAATGGTACTCTTCTTGCATATCCTCCACGGCCTCCATTGTTATTCCCTCTCTCATCCTCAATTATGGCAGCAGCTTGGGGCCTTTGTTGGAGTTGTCCCACTAGAGTGGATAAAGTGGTCATTTGTTGTGACAATTGCCTTAAAGTTTCTTGCATAGCATCCACAGATTCTTGTGATGCACAAGCTTCTATCTTCAAATCAATAGTAGTCATCTCCTTTCTCAAATCTTCATTAGTCTTGTCCACTTCATAGGAAATTTTCTTGTACATAGTATCTCTTAGTGCCTCAAAATAATTCCATTGCACCAAGTCCTCAGACTTCTTCTTTTCCTGCACATCAACATCACTAGAAGTACTCATGATTAACTTGTTAGTAACAAAATAATCAATGGGTTTGTGGTGCCTCTCACAACTCACTCAAAGCCAAGCAAAGATAGCTTGACTTAATGTTCCAAGAGTTAAAAGGATCAACTTACCAACAAGGAGCAATGAATAATGTGCTTTGGTGTGAGAAGAGAATAACCGAGCTATCAAGTATCACAATGCAAACAGGGTTTTTGGTGGGGCTTGGTTGGGAACCCTAACAACACCAAAATAACAACTCCAATGCACTGTCTAATGTGATGAAAATAACTAAAGGAACACACTCACACTTGGAGACAAATGTGGCTAGCAATTATATGGTAGAGATATTGCAAGCACTAGAAAGACACTAGCAAATACTCAATGAAAATAGGCACAAGATTTCTCAATTGTCCACAAAAATATCCAATATGATAAGCTTCCACTAGTGAAATGTAGCACGACTTCTTTTGATTTTTCTTTCTTTTTATTTTTTTATACTTTTTCCTTTTTCTCTATTTTTTCGATTTTTTCAATAGCTTTTGAATCAACTAGGAGCAATAATATGATGGAAAACAAAAAGGTGGACATAAATTTGATCAAATTGAGCAGATTGTTAGAGCAATAAAACAACTAGTCTTTGGGTTTTGGTACCTAAATATGGTTGTAGAATGGCTTTAGCTAGGGCTTATCAAAGATCAGCACAGGAACCTAGAGATAAAACAGGGAATAACAAAAGAAAACTAAGAAAAACGGTGAAGAAACAAGCTCACGGCAGCAACTTTGGTCCACGGCAGAGAAAACGGCGATTTCGTGCCGTACGACAGCGATTTTGGCCGAAAAACTGCTCACAGCAGCGCGCAGGTGTGTGCGGTGGTGTGCTGCGTTACGGTGCGGGCGTGGGATTTTGTAAGCGCGCGCAAGTGGAATCCGAGTGCGGCTAGGTGGTGCGGTGGGGTGGCGGCAGCGGCGGCAGCCTTTTTGACGCGGTTTCGACCCACGGCAGGAGTCCGAGTGTGGCTAGGACAGCGACCACGGTAGGAATTTTTTGGCTACGGTAGGAAACGGATTCGAATCCGATGATGACTAGGAACCCGTGGAGCAAATATAAGCAATGATTTCCGCACCAAGAACAACTCGAAAAACTAGATCACCTTGCAAACAAGATGTAGGTCTAGACTTTCCCGAGAGAACAACCACACAGCAGGGATCATTTTTGTGAGATTTTTTGATATAGATGAAACAAAAGAGAACTAGATGAACCCTAACCCTAAAATATGAAAAACTAAAAACAGAAAAACAGATACTCAAATCAACAATAAACAGCAATTAGATTAGCAATTCGGTGTTGATCTAGGCTCTAGCAAAACTAATCTAATTTTTTTTGGCTTTTTCTGGACAGGAAATAAAAACAACTAGACTAAGATAAATTGCTCAGCGAGTAAACCTGAGAATCTAATACCAAGATGATATGGGGTGGCCCAATCTTCTCAATGAGATTTTTTTGTGGTAATAAATCAAGTGGTGTAGTAGGCTTGAAACCATAAACCACCTCAAAAGGACATAATTGAGTAGTTGAATGCACAGCTCTATTATAAGCAAACTCCACATGTGGCAAACAATCCTCCCACTCCTTCAAATTCTTCTTGATCATAGTTCTCAATAATGGATGATATGAGCATCTACTTGTTAGCACGCTGGGACAATAAACTACGATGTATAATGTCTAAGGCCTGCGAGCCGCATGTTTTGGCCGAGGCTTCTAAATGGGCCGGTTTGTATCCAGTTTGAGTCCAACTAGGTTTTAGGTTCGAGTCAGTTTTGGTTTGGGTTTTTTCCAACCGAGTAGGGGTTGGCCTCTTATATAAAGAGAGCCAAGGCCTAGGGTTTTAGGAGGTTGAAAATTATGTAGAACTAAAAGTTCCAGGTTACCACCGTCCCTAGGGGATCAGCGTGTAGGCGGCGTCTCGGACGTTCGTCAGTTATCTTTGCAAATAAAGGTGCGAGTGTTCTTGGATCTGCCAAGAGGGTTCGTGCGTGGCTAGGGGGCTCTTGGATCTGCCTAGAGTTGTCGAGCTGGGTGTGAAATAAAGGTGCGAGTGTTCTTGGATCTGCCAAGAGGTTTCGTGCGTTTCTCGCCTAAATCTATCCATGTTCTTCAGGTTACGTGTATCGCTCACGTTATTGGGAGAATAGTTATCTCGGTGGTTCTTGCGGTGAAAGATCGGGCAAACGTCTACATCATGTGGTATCAGAGCGCCAGGTTGATCACCGCAAATTTGTCAGGTTGATGCTGAGATCGATCTGTTGGATTGAATGTTTGTGGACTGATTTTGCTCCTAGGAAGTTCGTGTGTTTCTCGCCTAAATCTATCCATGTTCTTCAGTTTACGTGTATCGCTCACGTGATTGGGAGAATAGTTATCTCGGTGGTTCTTGCGGTGAAAGATCGGGCAAACGTCTACATCACTTCCCCTTTCCTTAATTTGTTGCTTAGTAGGCATGTTGTTACTCTGTTGGGTGAGAATACATTGCTGGCTGATTTGGCTTGGAAACAACACACCAACATCATTGACCGCGTAAACAATTGGTACTCCAATCTCTGAAACTAGAAGGATACCCCGCGCGTTGCAGCGGGATCCATTTAGGAACTATAATAAATTTCATATGCATCATTTCAATGCAGAGGGTGGGGGTCTCAACGTACTTTTCTAAAAACAGAAGTATGGCATATTATGTTGTCTAAAGAAACATGTAAAAATCAGTTGATCTCGATATAGTAAATTTTAATAGACATGCGATGAGTATGTATTATAAATTGTTAATTTGAACAATTGGATGTAAATAGATGATGTGTATCTTGCATGTAATGATTAATAAATATTAGTGGAGATGACATGGACTATTGATTGGCTAATAGGATGGATGATGTGGATAGCTTGCATGTGGAGATAGAAAAATAATTAATGCATGGTAGTGGGGTTTTGCTTTATAAGAAGTATAGACTAGATTGGAACTTGGTCTTCTACAACAATAGTGTTAATGTGTGAAGCAAGATTGGTTTTTCCATTAATTACAGTGAGTTGGAGACACTTCTTGTGCTCATACTGCTTAAGCATCTTCTCAACCTTGGTCATTCCATCTACTAATTCCATACCATCAACACCTATATCTGGTTCTCTAACATAGTACATCTTGTCATTGATTCCATAGCTCTGGGTCTCAATTAAAGCTAACAGATTCATATATGTGTTATCTGAATAACACACTATGCGCTCTAAATTGTCAGTGCCATCTAAATTCAATCTCAAATCCCATATATCATCATCCAAGCTACAAAATCAGAGAGGAAAACTATCAATTTTGCATCTAAATCATTCTTAAACCCTAAATCTCGTCTCGAATTGAAATAAACACAGAGTACAGAGTAGGAATCTTACTCGCCGCCGCCGAATGAGGTGCTGAAGAGGTGGCTCCGGGAAGGATTCGCCTTCCAGACCAGGGCCAAGGCATCCGCGGCGTCCTTCTCCGGCGAGATTGGCAGAAAGACGGCCGGATTCGAGCTCCCGCAGCAGTCCAGGTCCTGCGCGACCAGCAGCGGCGACTCGCCACCATGGGTTACATCTCTTCCACCGTCGCCGCCACCGGCTCCGGCGCCAGTAGCGGCCGCGCCGCCTCCATCGCTCTCCTCTAGAGAATTCGCCCCCGCCGTCATCGAGTCCAGGTGAGCACTGTGCGCGTACCTGGCCCACACGGCTCAACTTAGAGCAACGAACGAGCCGGCGCCCCTGCCACATGGACCTGACCCAGGGGCCAGCCGTGTCAGAAACATGATCAAACGAGCGTCGAAGAGGAATCAGTTCTGTAACGGTTTAGTCCTGAAGCGGTGGTTTTTTGAAAAAAAAAAGTGGTGGCTTCTTGAAACCCTTGCCCCAAACGTGGTGGTTTTTTGTAATTTTCTCCATACTGAACCACGCTCAAATAATTCGAAATTTGATTTGAACGAATTTTAGATGGTACTGAAACTGGAAAAAAACAGTTAAAAGGAGGTTTGCAGTAGCTACAAAGGAACACATCTATTTATGTTTTTTTTTTCTGTACATGGTTTGCTCCAAATTAAACTAAGCCTGACCTAAATTCATATCATGTCCAAGTTTTGCATGAGCCAGCGACAACGGATGGACCCTACATCACAGGCACAACCGCACAAGTGACGGTCTCGTTGGTCTCAGAGGACAAGTGAAGAATGAATACTTGGACAGAACAATCTTAAATCTCATTTGAATCGATGTGGTCATGATGCGCATCCCATGCTAGCTGTAAAATCATTGTAATGAAATTGGGTTCAGAGCCAACAAAACAAGTTTAGACTTCACATGGATCTGTCTAACAAATAAGGTTATCTCAGCTAGTACTCCCTCCGTCTCAAATTAATTGTCACAAAGTTTGATAAAAATGGATGTATCTAACACGATATTATATCTATATACATCCACTTTTGTCAAACTTTGCGACAATTAATTTGAGACGGAGGGAGTACAACTACATACTACTACAAAATAACAATACGATCTCCACTTCACACCAAAATATAACAACGGTTACCTGGTGGAATTTAACCATTCTTGACTGAGATCTGAGATCACCTCAACTATCATTGTCTACTCACGGGAATTTTGGATTTCCGTATGTTCATCACCAGTTTTCGTATACTGATCACAGACTACACATACATATTCTAAACCCCAAAACCTGACCTTCAACCGAGCCCAACGGCGCTGTTACGGCAACAACGTCATTCAACGGCAGCAAAGCCAAGTAGCCGTCGTTCTCGTCCACGCAGCACGCCTGCCAGTTGCCATGCCACCTGGTACAAGCCTACAGGAAATGAGGAGATGTCAAGCAGAGAGTCAGGGACAGCAGGGAATTGGGCGGTACTGGTATCCTGTGTTTGTTCGCAGGGTTGGAGGTAAACATGAAGAGCTCGGCACCGAGGCAAGGCCTGCATAAATGTAAAGATGTTATCTCATGTCTAGGATGTCCATTTGCATTGCTGGAAGTGCAGATTCAGTTGTCCTGATTTCATCCTATACTTCGATGGTATATTTGGGATGGCTAATGGTTTTCCACTTTCCCCATCCGAGATATACCATAAAAGCAAGTTGCAAGTCTGCAACCACCTTGGCAACTGGTAAACTATCAGCTCTGGCATCAGTTAGTCCGCACATACCATTAGCATTGCAAACTCACTGCTATGTATTGCGTGCCTTTGTCATTCCAAAGTAAACATGCATAGGATACAGCTCTATCCCACATTTCAATGAAAATAACAATGAACTTAGCTATGGTAAAATTTCCCATAAATGTTTACAATATCCTATTACATTAGTCAAAACTCAGAACATGCAGGTACTAGGACACATGAATAAGGAACTCCCGTATCCAACAATTGCCAGATTGTCAAACAGTACCAGGTAAGGCAAACCACACGATGAATCATCCATCTGTTCTATACTTCTATGCAACACATCCGGCTAAATAAACCATGCTAGTTCAAGCCATAATGCTGTGAAGAAGCTAAAAAGAGCATTTTCAATTAGAGACAGAGATTCATTGTGTAAAAGTACTGAATAAAGCAAACACGTGAAATCTCATATTAATAAAGAGGTTTAGACATAAGCAAGAAATCAGACTCAATATACAATTGAAATATCAAGGGATGTCCACATAATTTCTTGTTTATTTGCTGACTTAGACTACAATGAGTTATGCAGAGCAGGCACATAGCACTGTACATCTATTTTCTTTACTTGCAGGCAATCTAAGCCATGCTACAACCAACAGCTATTTAGTACTCCCAACATTACATACTCCCAGATTGCCAAATTGAAAACGCTGGAAAGGGTAAGTAGCCAAGAAAGAATATCATACCAGCAAATCCCAAGCATTCCCAACACTGCCCCAGGCTGAGAACATAGGTCTAGGTTGTCTTCTGAAGATTTCAACTCTTCCCTGATGTCTTCTGCAGACATGCTGAGCCTCGACTTTGCACTTTCAATGTTCTGTGCGCGAAAAGCCTGGAGACAAAGAAGGCATTTTGCTACAACATAATGGTCACTGATAAATAGTACATACATAGTGGATAGCTATACTCCTCAAATAATCAAATTTGATTTTATTTGAGTGAATATGGCAAGCAGCAGCTCACTTCACATTGAAAATCTCAGTTAAAGGAGGATTACAGAGCTACAGAGAAGCACCTACGTTAGCTTTTTCTATACATGGTTTGCGCCAAATAAAACTAATTAAGCCTAAATTCATATCCAAGTTCCCAATGACCTGATGGATGTTCCAAACTACTTCCATTCCAGTCCAGGAAACAAGATACAACAACAATGGAGATGCTCTGCATCACAGACTACACAATAAAATACCTACACCTGAAACCTTGAGTTTCAACTGAGCCAGAAGAACTATCACAGGGCTACTGAACGGAGAAGATGACGCCGTCATTCAATGGCAGCAAGCTAAAATACCCACCGTTCTCATCCACACAGCAAGCCAGCCACGCTATCTGGTACGAACCAACAGGGAACGAGGAGACGTCCAGCTGGCAGTCCGAGAATCCCTGCCCGCCGCCATCTGCTGCGAAACACGCGAAGGCCGTCACCAGATCCGTCTCAGGACAGGAGCTCTTCCTCCCGTCGCTTACCTTCCTCGGACCACGCTTTATGTGCCGCAGCAGCCTGAAGTTCAGTTCGACCATCTCGGCGGTCCTGCGCATCTCGAACTGCTTGCTTCTCGTGCCCGCGATGTGTAAGCGCGCCGATGGGCTTGTGGCTAGGATGCAGTAGAGCTTCGCGATGCGGGTGCGGGTCCTCTCCAGCACACGCTTCCACTGCAAGCAGAGAGTCACGGACAGCTGGAAACCAGGCGATACTGATATCATGTCTTTGTTTGCAGGGTTGGAATCATATATGAAGAGCTCGGCGCCAAGGCAAGGCCTGCATAAATGTAGGATGTCATGTATTTGCAAGAAGTGCATTGCCGAAAATAAAAAATTCGGTTGTCCCGTTTATGCTATAAAAAAGGTTTACATGCTACAGAAAAAATTGCAATCAGAATTATAGTGTTATGATGTTCTTATCTGAACTTGCCTCCTTGTAGTGTTATGTCAGTGTTAAATTGGTATCGGTGGTATATTAGGAATAATTAGTTCATCCAGCATAGTATAACTTTTCATCAACAATAATATAATGTCAATCTCACTTAAAGAAATTCAAGGGCACAAAATTTATAAATACAGTACCTGACGCTAAAGAAGTATTTGGGAAGTACGAACGGCAACTCCATGAACCTCTGCAAAATGCTAGACAGAAGTTGCATTCCTCTGTGCAAATGAGATAAAGTGTCCTCTCCAGTTGCTGTTAATCCTTTGGCATCCGCACGTGCACAAAGCAAAGATGCGACAGCAAACTTGAAGAGCAAATAAGAATTCTTTTCCAGATCACCTGAAAAGTTCATCCGTGTGCTGAACTCTACAGAGTACAGTTCATAAGAAGGAACAGAAATGAACTGCCGTAGTTGGGAGACAACTTGGCTATCTTTCCTATCTACTCTTTCATGCAAATCTTGTAGGATTGAAGCGCGAGAAAATCTCTCTGGAAGCCTGCAAGGCTCTGAACTGCTATGTACATTTGAGAAATCCACAAAAAATGCAGTACAAAATGACAAAAGTGAACACATGAAAGCAAGCCTGGCTGTAGTTGCAAAGCTTTGGTGATCCATGTCCCCATGAGATGCAGCTAGGAGATCGTAGCTCTTTGCAAGGTCACTCAGTCTTAAAGAACAATTAATCAAACCTAGGAAAACTTGGTTGTTCTCTATGGCTACACTTGAAGAGTCTACTCTTGATTCATGATGCGATATGTCTTCTGGGGCAGAAAAATGTGCATTAAGAATATGAAGAACATCAGTTAGGATATCAAGAAAAGACGCTCTCAGACTAATGAACCACCTCTGGAAGAAGAATTCACAGTCTGAGGAGGCATTAGTTGAGAGGACATCATTTGCCAAGCATGTTCTCTCACTAATAGCGGTGACCTTTTCTTGGTAGCCATACAACTCTGGAGATCCATCAAGACTATTGTCAACATCCGTTTCAATACAGTAGAGGTCTTCATGAAGATCTCCATCTGTGTTTAGCTCACCAACCAACTTACTGATTGCTGAAGGAAAAAGCAATAGCTTCATCTCAAGTTCACCAGCACCAAAAAGAAGCAATGATCTGAACCAGAAACTAAAGGAGCCCGACTCAAAAGCACCTGAAACCTTTCTGAAGACAAAAGATGCTGTGAACCACAGACCATTCTGACAGCAGTACATAGCAGATCTATAGGCTTCCCAATAGCTCTGTTTTCTTGTAAGCATTTTGGACACCCGGAGGGCACATAATTCGTGGGCTATCCAGGCAGGAGTGAAGAATATCTGAGGGTGCTCTGTTGAATCGCCTGATCCTTTATTACCATCTCCGATTTTACAAATATTCCGTGAGATACATGCACTCATTATAAGATGGAAGAATTCATATGTGCTGCAATAGTGAGAGGCCTTCTGCTGCACACACTCAGTTAAACCCTTGACACTATGGTGAAGAATGCAGGAAGAGCCAGATGTTTTACAGCATATATCATGACACGCATTTGCAAACTTGAGCGTGTAAAGAATTAGATCATGCACTGCAGAAGTTCTCTTGTTGCCACAAAATTCAGTGGAAGCTAACTTTGCCTTCTCAGTGTCAGTTTCCATGCAAGAAACTTTAATACTTGCAGCCGCTGGTTCAACAGTATCATTTGAAGCTCTAAACTTCTCCTGAGCAACAACAGATTTAACACAGTTAGCTGCCACTTCGGAGTAATGACTGGCATCTATTCGAGCCAGTTCTTTTATCAGGCACTTTACTTTATCAAGAGCAACAGAAGCAGCAGAAGGGTAGCCTGCAACAAGATTTAGCATGATGCTGAATAGTGTCCTGTATTTCTCCAGTTCACAGGAGGACACATTGGTATGACTGCTTTCTACTTCCTTGCTTCTATTGCTGACTAGTTGATTGGCCAGAGATATAATATGATCCATTATTGCTGTTGACATCTTATTCAGAGATATTTCATCCTCGCTATTTTCTTTATGAGTACATAGCATGTTCGAAATTCCTTGGTACCCAGTGTATGAGAATGATGAACTCCCCAAAGTACTTACGGTTTGATGTGACTTTGTTTGCTTGAGAAAGCAAAATAAGATATGCACGAGAATTCTGAGAGCAGTATCTTGCATCTCCCAGGAAGAACAAGTCAAAAACCTTTCAGCAGCCAGAGCAAGCTTAGATAACTCAGAAGCATTGATATGCCGACTGCTTGGAGCTTTAACACAGAGCATCTGAAAAGTACCTTTTCCAATCAGATAAAAAATAACACAAGTCTAAATCAGAATGTACGGAATCCATTAGTATTTACCTTTTGCAGAATTCTGAATGCATAGCTCTTACAATCAAGTGGAAAACACTCATCATCAATTAGCTGTAACAGTGTACCAAAAACAGTACTGACAATAGGATGATAGAAAGCATTTCTTCGAAACATAAAACATAAACATTTTAAAGCCATGGTCTTCATAGGAAGAGAAGATTCATGTCCCAGAAACAATAACAGAAATTTCACCTGCAATAGCAAATTGACCAAGGAAACAAAGTTTAGTTCGAAATCAATTGACAACCGGAGAACAATGATTCCAACAGAGGATTAGTATAAGCATGCCTTGCAAATTAGGAGAGAAGTTTGCAGGAGCACAAAATTAAGAAGGAATCACAAAAATGTTTTGGACCCTATTTTCCTAGTGTTTTTATTTGGTTGTGAAAAGCAGAAACAACCTTTCAGTATATTGACAAGGAAGCGAATCACAGGAAAGCTAAAAATTCTAACTGAAAGAAAATTTCTGGCCACTTACCAATATCGGTTGCAGATGGCAAATGTAATTCGAAGGAGGAAGTATATTTTGTTTAAGTAAACAGCAAAATACTCCGTACTAACATAAGGAGATGACACATCAGAATTCAGGGAACATACTTGCAGCGGTTAGCTTTGAGTTAATTTAGCCAAATTCATAACCTGGCAACTTTTGGGTTACATTACCTGGTCATCAAAGAAAACAATTGACTTGGACGCCAGTATGGAGAGCGCAAAGAGCATTTCTGCTTTGAATACATCTTCCAGGTTTCCTAGAACCATCTCCTTTCCAACCTCACGAACTCTACGGATAACAGCCAACGTGCAATTAAGCTTAGAGAAAGTATTAATCGCTGCTATAATAACCTGAGCTTCTGATTTTGGTGAGGTAACCAATCCAGCCAGTACATGAAGGGTGATGCATGAGAAGTCATCCGACAGCTTACAGAAGCAACCAGCTGCAAACAACGCCGCTTTGACCTGCCAAAGGAGAAGACCACGATCCCGAGCACATTACTAACTATCAAAATGTACTAACGATCAATATGTAGCTTGTATTGCAAGATCTTTTATGCTAATCACTATCCTGATTGATCGTACAGAACATAAACCAGTCATGAATTCCAAATTCCACAAAGCATAATCAGTAACCTGAATTCCTAATTCTACAACGCATAAACCAGTCATGGAAATTATTACTGGCACTGACCTCTGAGGCATCAGAGGAGCGGAGGCCGGAGAGGATGAGGGAGCGGACGTGGACGCTGTCCTTGGCGAGGTCGGCGAGGCAGCCGAACATCCTCAGCGCGAGCGCCCTGGCCCGTGCGCTCCCCGCCGTCGCGCCGTGCGCTGCAGCGACCCTCCGGAGGATATTATCGGGCTCCGCCATCCCCCAACCGCCGCCCTTGGTCGGGAGGAGGGCGCGGACGATACGGGCCCGGACGGAGTCGTCAGCAGCGGCCCCGAACTCGGTGGCGAGGCGGAGGAGCATGGTCTCGGCAAAGACGCGGGGCTCGGCGGAAAGGACGCCTGACGCGGAGGAAACCGCCTCCGGGACGGCGGGGCATGCGGCGAGCTCGTGGATGCGCGTGGCGGCGGCGTCGACGGCCTGGAGGCGCGTGCCTGGATGGGGAGGAGTAGAGGTCAGGCCGGCGTTGGGGGAGAATACGAAGGTTCTATGGTCTAGGTAAGCTTACTGAGGTGGCGGGAGCGGAGGTCCCTGTCGAGGTCGATGCTCCAGTCCATGGCGGAGGCCGCCGGGATCCTCTCCATCGGCGCCGCCGCGTTTCGCTGGAGGTTTCGGTGCTCCCCTTTCAAAATTACAACTCTAATAATTCATTCCACGAGGGTCTATCTTGACACGTTGGATGGTAATCCAACGCTGGAGATGCAACTAACCTCTAGACTATTACCACATCATAGTCAACCGGTGCAAAGGCGATCGAAATTTGTAAAAAAAAAAAAAAGACCTAAGGGCATCTCCGGCAGTTCGGTCCCCCAAGGTTTCAGTTCGGTGCTTTTTAGTGATAACGCCGTCCCGCACCAAAACCTAGGACGGCGATTTTACCAGCCGTTCGGCGGGACAGAAAACAGAACGCGAATAATTTTTAAAAGTTCCTCTTCCCGTCCCCAAAATAGAGCCCGAGTTCGACGATCACAGCAGCCATAGTTTGCGCAATCATATTACAAAAAGCGCCACTGTTGGGCGATCAAATAGTCTCGATCAAACCACAGTGGGGCGTGCGCGGCGTGCCACATTCGACACAGTTGGGCGATCATGCAGAGGCCTCGGCCGGTGTCGGAGCTGGCGCCGAGCTCGGCGCGGCATCCTCCAGATCAACGACAGGCGCGGCATCCTCCAGGTCCACGACGGGAGCTGCATCCTCCAGGTCGACGACGGGCGCGGCATCCTTGTCGACGACGGGCGCGGAATCCTCCAGGTCGACGACGGACGTGGCATCCTCCAGGTCGATGTGCGTGCTCGGCGGCGCAGCTGCGTAGCTCGTGTCGTCCGACGTGGTCGGGGCCGGAGCCGGGCTGGTGTCGCTTAGGATGAGATTACACTGCGCCACGAACCATGCTCTCACCTCAGGGGTCATCGCGGACGGGTCACCCCCCCGTGAGGATGGCGAGGTCGTTGTTCCTCTTCTTCGCTGTGGTGCTAGTCCTGAGGAGGTCGATCTTGACCTGGGAGTTGGCCATGAGCGCCGCCTATCTCTGCTTGGCGATCTCCTCCCTCTTGCCGGCCTGGGTCTGGGCGTCGGCGATGCAGGTCTCGATGGACGCCTAGAGCTTTGCCGTTGCCGGCACGCCGTCCCTCGCCGACTTGGCTTTCTTGTGGCCCATCGGAGGACGTCCTTCGGACGCACATGCTGGCACCGTGTCGGGGACGTACTCCTTGCCCTTGTCGATCGACCGACGCACCTCCGCCCACTTCTCGCACCCCTCGATGACGACGAAGACGTGGAGGAACTTGAAGTCGGAGCCCTCGTCGTTCTTGTACGCCTCGAGCATCCGGACGAGCTCCATCTCGCGGTTGGCGCCGCTCTTCGGCCTCATCGCGACCTCCTCCTGGATGCCATGCCACTTGCTGCAGGCGGCCTGGAAGTTCGCCCAATGGTTCGCCATGGCCTTCTGGCCGCGATCGGTGACGCATGCGGCGAAGTCGGGGTCGATCATCCGGCGCTCGCCGTACGCCGTCTTCACCCGCTCCCAGTAGTTATCGACGTGTTGGTTGGCGCCGACGATCGGGTCCAGGCTGATCGTCTTCCACGCCTCGGCGAGGAGGACATCCTCCCTGTGCGACCACTTGAAGCGAGGCTCGGTGGGCGACGAGGGCGCTACCTTGGGTTCCTTGCGGGGACGGCCAGGACCACGTCGTGGACGGCGGACCTCCTCGGCTGGATCTGCTCCCTCTGGTGCCACAGGCGTCTCGTCGATGTCGTCAGCCTCCGTTCCCTGCGTGCCGCTAGAGCCGCCTTCGCCATAATCACCGCCGCCCTGCGCGAAAAACTCCCCACTTTGCTCGAGGAAACCCGGGCTCGCCGCCGCCGCCATCGAGCCGGCGACGATGATCTCCTCCATGAAGCTGTTGTCCTGGGTCTGCAGCCCGGCCATCATCGCACTGCGGTGGGACGTGGAAGATGCGTAGCCCGTCGAGGCGCCGTACATTATCGGCGGATGGTAGGGGAAGGTGAGGTTGGGGTTGAAACCACCAAGGGGGTCACCTTCGACGTACCATGCAGGTGTCGGGCGGGGCGACGGGCATGGTGACGGCGATGGCGACTGCTTCCATCCGGCGAAGATAGGGGCGAAGCCGGCCCTCCGCTTGACAGGCGGCGCCGCGGATGCGACCGGAGTTGGCGGCTCATCCAGCGCCTCCCCCTCCTCCTCCTCATCCTCCTCCTCCTCCTCCTCTTCCTCGACGGCGGCCTGTTCCGCGGCCTGCAGCTGCGCCATCAGCTACCTCTGCTGTTGCGCCGCCTCCCTCCCCTGGCGCTTGACGTTGGCCGTTGTCAGGCGCGTCTTTTCGGCGATCCAGTCCTTGTTGGACATGCCGGGCGGCTTCTCCTTCGGCGCTCTCGGCTTGCGCGGCTTCTTGACGAGCTCGGAGGTCGCGGGGATGGCAACGGCGACGCCGGTGGCGCGGGGTCCTGTGAATCGGGCGGGAGCCATGGCGGCTAGATCTGAGGGGGGATTGCAGGAATGGAGTAGGGGAGTGGTATATGTGGGGGAAAAGTGGAGGGAAACGCCAGAAAATAGAGGGAAAACGTCTTCCGTCGCCGACAAGTCTGGCCCACGCACGCATATTGCACCCCCCCCAGCCGACGGTTTGGGCTGGGTTCGACGGCGCGAAACGGCAGAAAAAACAGCGGAAAGCGGCGCTAAACCGAGTCATGGGGGGCGACTGGTGGCTTTTCGGCGCTTTAAAGGCCTCCTGGGGGCGCTGGGGGGGACGGCTGGAGATGCCCTAAGAGCACCTCTAATAGATTTCCAAAAACCGTCGAAATGCAGCACGGGAGTCCGCGCGACACGCTCTAGCGGACGCGGGAAAACAGCGGCGCACGATGTGACTCGCGCGGGAAGTCTGCCGCGTGGCGAAACGTGCTCGCTAAAAAACGTGGGGCAAGCGTAAACCGTCGCGAAGTTTCTTTTCCGACGTCTCTCTCCTCTTCTCACTCTTTCCCCTACCGCTTTGACCGCCGCCGCACCAGCATGCCGCCGCGCCGGAGAGGAGCTAGAGGGTACCGCGACGTTAGCGCCCGACCCAACGGAACTTTCTACGCTAAAATCCGCAACGGCGACACAGCACCTATGAGACCACGCACAAGGTCGCCCGCGCGGTCGATACGGCGGTGTGGCGCCTCGTCCGTCCCATGTCGCAGATGAAATTCGACGACGTCTCGACGTTGGAGCAGGCGCAGGAGCTGGAGCCACCTCCGCGCCTCGTCACTGAGGCAGACCGGGAGCGCCACCGCGAGGATCAGAGTTGCCTCCTCGTCGCCGAGCATGACGAGCGCAAGATGGCGGTGTGGCGCGAGCGCTTCCCACAGGACGTCGTCGCTGACCGCTCGTACTACAGGCAGCGTCGGGTGATACATCCAAAACGTATCTCCTTTTCCAAACACTTTTGCTATTTTTTGCCTCTAAACTTGTGAGTGTTGGATACAAGCTAACACGGAGTAACGTTGTTTTCAGCAGAATTGCCTTGGTGTCTTGTTTTTATGCAAAAAATCAACTTTCGGGAAAATGCCCAGAAAGATCCCGAAGACCCTCGGAGCCAGAAGGAGTCCCGGAGAGGGGCCAGGAGGGGGGCACACCACCCGTAGGCGCCGCCTCCCCCCTTGGCCGCTCCACCTGGTGGTGTAGGGCCCCCAGGCACCCCCTCGGGCTCCCCTTTCGACTACATATGCCCCTTTACCCTAAAACGCGAGGGTGTTTGTCATATTCCACAGAAACACAACAGAGCATCATCGCCACCTCAAAACTCGATTTGGGGATCAGAAGTTCCTATTCTGGCGCCCTACCGGGACGGGGATTTGTAGGAGATCATCGCCATTCTCACCGCCACCTCTTATCCATCAACCATCCATGATTCCCCCGTCCATGTGTGAGTAAACACCGCTGTAGGCTGAGAGGAATGGAAGGAATTGGATGAGATCGATCATGTAATAATGCCAGATTGTTAGGGATAGTGCCTAGTATCCATTGTTAGTGTTTTGTACCGTTGTTGCAACTTGTTATGCTTAATGCTTGTCACTTTGGGCCCGAGTGCCATGATCTCAGATCTGAACATGTTATTGTTTCATGCGTATAATTATGTTTCTTGATCATATCTGCAAGTTGCTTACACATTCCCTATACTTGTGGGTCATCAAGACTATTTTCTGGTGCCGTTGTCGGGGAGCATAGATTTATATATTTGCTCACTTGAACGTGGTATTGTTTGCTGCAAGCTTTTCATCATGGGCAAGACTTGTGACGAAAAAGTTCCTATATTACCATCCACTACAAGGAGAGGTACAACTCTGAACACCTCTGTTGCTCTTGATTCCCCATCTGTTATGAGTAAACTTCTTACACCACCACATGCTACACACACACTGTTACTTCTGCTGAGTCTAAAAATACTTCTGATACCTTCGATGATGCTTCTATTGTGCTTGGTGATACTAGTTTACTAGGTCCTTTCCTAGATGCTACAATTGCTAAATCCAAACAAATTGAAAGTGCTGAAATTCTTGTTGAAAATGTTGGTACACCTGTTAATTCACCTGATATTTCTAGTGACGATCTTGATGAAACCTACATTGAACTTAATGATGACTTTATTAAGGAAGCTCAGACTACTACTGGTGCAAGTGCTTGTAAGAGTCTTCTTGCAAGACATGTTGTTAAATATAAATCTTCTCTTGATGCTAAGTTTTCCACATCTCCCATACACATTAGAGAAAAGGATTATGATTTCTCTCTATATTTATCCTATATATCTATTGTTGAGAAGGAACCTTTTTGTGGAACTGAAAGTAAAAGTGATATGGAACACATGAATGAGCTTTCATCTTTGAGTAGTTTATTTTCTGATGATACTAAGTTGCATACTTATTTGTTACCAAGATCTTCCCTTTGTCATTGAAAGATGAAGCTAAAACTTGGTTTAACAATCTGTCACCTGGATCTATTAGTAGTCCCGCGTTAGGCGAACACATGGCGCACCCGACGTACGGCTCCGGCCCGTTGCGATCCAGGAACGCGTGGACGAGCTCGGACGAGGTCCTCGACAGCAAGGCCTGGTAGATGCGTTGGGCGGTGCTCCCGGGGCGGCTCCGGCGGCTTGTCCATGGAATCTCAGCGCAGGGGACACGCCAGCGTCAAAAGGCTCTCCGGAGGGGCTAGGGGGCGGAACTGGGCCGATGTCCCGGAGGAGGAGGATGCCGAGGAGGCGGAGCGTCTGGAGTCGGATCACTACGGCTCGCCACCGGCTCTGCCGACTCTGGCGGATTTCCTCGCGACGGCGACCAGGCATCCTCGGTGGCGACCGGCTCGATGGAGTTCTACGCAGCTGCACGTGCTTACGACTCGGATGCCTACGTCTCAGGTGATGCAGATACAGGTGGACCCGGCGTGAGCTCGGTCTCCTGTGCCTATGGTCGAGGCGAGGGGAGGTCCCCGGCATCGGCCGCCATTCGTGTTGCTCCTCGGAGGCGCACGAGAGGGGGGCGAGGGCTCCCTACTCGGTCTTGGGCCTGGGCTGGCCTACGAAGCAAACCCTAGGCCTGCCAGGGACGGTCCGGTGGCCCAGCCCATTATGGGCTGGCGCAACCAAGACTCCCGGGCGGCTAATGGGCTGCCAGCGGGCCAGGCCTCTGGGCCAATGAATGATTGGCTCTGGTTGCCTCGCGGCGCTTGGTCGTTAGGGCAGGGTCTCCCTGCATCTGCGGAACAGATACCCCGCCATGGGGCTTGTAGAGGCCCCAGACCGGTAGGTCCAGAACCCCTCATATGCATTCATTCACGATCCCAGAAGAACCAGTCGTGAACAACATACGTAGTTGGCATACAGAATACATCATCCATTACACGAATATAGAGTCTTACATAAATGGTCACATGACCAAGTTCTTGATAACTGTCACGCAGGACAGACATTCAAAGTAGACACAGCGGAAGACGATAAGCATAGCGTAGTAGAACCCGAGTCACGCCTCATCCTACAGGCTGCTGACTGGGAGACGATCCTAACTCGCAGGGCCATCAGCGTAGAACTCCTCCTCATAGTACTCCTCCTGAGGTGGCTCCTCGTAGTCTGATAAGTAGATACCAGGGGCGAAACCAAATGAGTACATTTGAATGTACTCAACAAGACATCCTTTATTAGCTTACAATCATGCATACATGCTTATTTGGTGGAGTGGGTAGGCCATACATATGGTTCAGCTACCCATGACAGATAAAAGATTTGCCATGGTTGATTCTTCAAGTTTATCTCTTTGTAAACAAAATCATTTAAAATAATGTAGTTTTGTTCTCGTAGATATCACATATCTTGGAGGTTTTATAATTCTTTTGGAAAAGAAAGTTTTTCTTTTCAGAAACTTTTAGTAATAGTTTCTTTCTCATCGGTATCTCACAGATACCAAGTCATTCCTCCATAGTACCTCTCAGGTACAAGAGCCTTCCTTCAAAACCTCTTTTGAAAAGTTGACACAATACTAGCTACATGGCCATTCAACCGTCCATATCCGAGGACGCGGCTATCTCGAAATAGTTTTACTCTGCAGAGGTGTACACACTTCCACTAGATCCAGAGTCCGCCATGAAACAACCATGGACTGTTCCCAAACTATGAGAACATCAGATAACTGGTCTTGACTATCCACTCTGTACAAGCTAGTACATGACTATCTCTTCAACTGGGGTTTCCCCTCCCTGGCAAGCCATGTCCCACACCGCCAAACAGGAGACCCAACTGCTGCATCCGGAGGGAAAGTTAATCCCACACTTTAGATGTCCCGTATACTCACTCCTAGCGACATTTCGGTTCGGAGGATCCAATCCCCTATAGCCTTTGAGATAGCACATATACTAACCCTAACAAGTTTTTAATCAAGCCCCTACCCATATTGGGGTAAAGTGGCAGTACGATAATGGTTGTCCAGCGAAGACTAGGTTATGTGTCTTTTGTAAACATTTCTCATAAAATTTCCCATAATAACAATCCTTCCGGCAGACAGGGTCTCACCCTTCCTCCGGGGTTTTCCTTCCATAAGGCATTTGTTTACAAAAACACATTTTATTTAGTTCATTTAAGAACTCAAGTTTTAAGTAGGTGTATGGTATTTATATACCATTTAGTGTCTAAGGGCTTGGTAATACCAAGTTGACTATGATTATGAGTCCTTATACTAGTAGTATTAATAGTAGTAGTAAGATTCACACAAAAATAGTTTTTGAAGGCATAGTTTTGTAAAACTTCAGAAGTGAAAAGCATGCATGATAGATAATGATAAGTAGTTATACAGCAAGCATTAGGATGGCTTGCCTTGGTACAAGTGATGGTCCTGATCCTGAAAGTAACAGGAGTTGCAATACCCTTCTTCAGCAATTCCTTCCTCCTCGTTTTCTAACGTCGTAAAAAGAAATAAAGACACACTTTCAGAACCAAACAAGACAAACAATGCTACAAGCAATACATACAGCAAGCAATCAAGAAGTACCACCCAAAGTTCTCAATTTTTCCCTAAAGAAAAATTGGCATAAAAAATTATAGTTGGAAAAATCTGATTTTTCCTAGTGCTTATGTGTGGCCAAAACAATGATTCTTAGTTAAGAACATTATGGACCAGTGGGATATAGCACATGTTACTGGACAGCAGGGTGTCCCATAAAACACACTTTGATGCCTAAAAATTCCCACAACAATCTCTATGGCTAGCACACACAAATTGCTAAATCACTCAAGTGGTGAAATAAGCTCATGACAACAAGTCATCCTATTTTCCACCATGAGGCAATCATACCAGTGGGTGCTCCACTAGTAAATATGCTCACCAAGAGGTTAATAAGCCTCTGGTCACTTTTATAAAGTGCTAAAAACAAACAAACTAGCACCCAAAAATTCCTACTCATACTAGTAGAAGATTTAGGAAAACTACTAGACTAGTTTAGACTACACTAGCTAATGTTATGCACAAGTGTGCAAGCTTTCAGAGGCAAAATACCCCTCTAACCAGCACCATAAATGCTACTGGATCTCACAAAAATATCATAAAAACATAGCTAGGAACAAGGATAAATATGCTTAAAAAACTACACATGTGAGGAGATTTATTTCTAGTCACCCAAGTGCTACTCATGCTTTTGTGCTATTTAATAGGAAATCTATCAGAGGTGAAAACCCTAAGGAAAATACTGCCACAAGTACTTTTCATCCTCTGGTTTCAATACCAAAGAGTCATATTTTTCCCTAGTGGAAAACAAGACACAAAAACATACATGAATATTCTAGTGTAAAATCTAGTCCTTAAGCATTTCTATTTTAAACCTATTTCAAACACAAGCACCAAGCATTCATAGGTGTTATAAACAAACTAACAGCACCTAAGTGGTACTGGTTCCATGGAAAACAATCTAGCAACTAGCCTAAAAATTCAATTAAAGATCTACTCAAAACATACATAAAAATCTAGCTATTAGCAAGACCTAGGCATGGAAAACTAGTTCTAAAATGCTACCATTCAAACCATTTATTCTAACATGTTCAAATAACTTGTATACATCATAACCACAATGGAAAACAACATAACAAGCAAGAACACAACATTTGCACTTCACAACAATAACATAAAAAGCAAGATCTAGAATAAAAATTTAGACAGAAAGTAACCAAAACTTGTTCTGTCTCTCTAAATTTTTCTGTTGCTCCAAAAAGTAAATCCTTCTAGTATGTTATAGTACTTATCACTACAAAGCCTCTACAACTTGCCTCACTCAAAAATAATATCCCAAACTCCCTCTAAAAATCATGGAATAGCCCACTGATGTTTTACCAAAATGGATGGAATTTCCAAATGGTAACTCACCTTGATGCAAACTAAAATTCTACTGGTAGGTATTTGAAAGGGCTTTCCAAAACAGTTGAGTTTGCTCAAAAATGTTTTGTATTTTTGAAGTTCTATTCATTTCAATTTTTAGGGTACTGTCTGGCATATGATTTTTAGAAAAATCATAAAAACTCAAAACAAGTTTCTGCCAGTGGGATATGGTTGCAATTTTGTATGGCTACGAGTACAAAAATTATCAAGCTAAAATAAAAAAGTTTGCTACCTTTTCCAAGCCTAAAGCTAGGATCTAGTTAATCTGCCAGAAAAAAAAAACTACTGGGACCTTTAACAGAAACAAGCTAGATGGGCCAGATCTGGCGCGCCTGGCCCAACTAACGCGAGGCGCAGCCCGCCTGCGCGCGCGCGCGCGCGAAACGCTGCGTTCAAAGGTGACCGTCGATCCGCAGATCGACGGCTCCTGTTCTTTCTTCCTCCCCGCGTCACTCCTCTCTCTCTCTCTCTTAACCGCGGACGAACACCTCACATGCGCGGGGATTCGCTCACCTCGGGCTCGCGAGAAGCAGTGGGACGGTGCGGGTGTGGGAGAGGGTGGCCTGGGCGACTCCTTGGCGCGGGCACGGGCGATGGCGACGAGTGTGCACTGCGGCGGCTCGACGGCGATCTGCGGCTGCTCCGAGGACGGCGGCGCGGATCCTGCAAGCGAGAGGGGGCAGGAGGATGTCAGGGAGGTAGGCTAGATCCAGGGGGTTGCAAGGGAGGAGAAAAGGGGGTGGGAGAGGCAGTGATCGTGGTTGCCACCTCGAGCTCGTTCTGCTCGGTCTGGGAATGGCCACGGCCTGCCTCGCTCGCAGAGAGCGAGTGAGCAAGCGGGAGCTCGTTGGGGTGGGTCAATGAGGCGTGGGGAGTGTGCTGGCGAGAGGGCTTGGTCCCGATTGCTTTGTAGCCACGAGGCCAAGGTGGAGGGCTCGGGTGGCAATGGCATGGGCATGCCCTTGCCCCTTGGGGGTTCTCCACGGTTGGCAAGGCCTCCAATTGGCTCCAAGGGGTCAAGCCAGTACCATTTGGTGAGCTAAGCCACAGCAAGGGCCAAGGTATGGGTAAAAGAAAAAGAATAACACTATTTCAACCACTATAATGACATCACACATTAGTCAAATGCCACATCAGTTTTCTCCCTCCCTGGTCAGCCAAAGGAGGATCCAATGCCACCTTCTAGAAGGTTACTAACATGGTTTTCGAATTGGCAAGGTGGCCTGGCTTGGATCAGTGCACAAAAGCTAAAATCATCAAGTCCAAAAGTGTATTCACTGTTCTGTCAGAAAAATTCAGTTAGGCAGTGTTTCTGAATTTTTCTAAGTGCTGGAAAAGCAGACAGAGATAGCAAAAGTTGGGCTTGTTTTCACCAAGCAAACCAGCTCTAAAATGAGTGATTTAAAATGCTCAACAAAGAACAACTATCCAAGTTTCAGATCCAACCATTTGGTTTGAAAAATGATGGGTTTATGGCTCTGAAAATAAATGGCAAAGTAGGTACATTCTCTGTTTTTAAAATGCTCACTTTTCTGTCTTAACAAGATGGCTCAAAAACCATCATGGCATTGTGTGTTAATTTTCTTTGTAGGTTTTTCCAAGAGTGTAGTTTTGTTGTACTCATATCAGAGAGTAGTTTTGATCAAAGAAAATCCCTAATTGGATAATCCTTGTGATGGAAAACAAGGGTTGAAAACAGCTACTTGGCTGTTTTTCAGGGCAAAAATTATATTGGAAAATCTAATGAAAAACTTTTCCAATTAATTTTATTTCAAGTTTAAGTTGATTCCTAAACATTAGTAACACATTTTCAAGTTGAAACAAAGGGTCACCTCAAGTCTTGAAAAATAATCTCATAAGAGCCTTAGTGGAAAACATGGGAAAACAATTATAAAGCAATGTGTTTCTTAGGAGAAAAACTCCTCAAGTGAGTGAAAAGAAACACACCACTAATATTGCATAGATAAACATCAGTACACAACATGTTGTCCACTTAATTGCATTACAAAGGTCTTAAGAGACTTGCTAAAATACTATTATACAAGTGCTTAAAAACAGGGATGTGACAAATCTCCCCCCCTTAAAAGAATCTCGTCCCGAGATTCGCGGGTCTAGGCTTTAAGAAAATCAGGGAACTCCTTCCTGATATCATCCTCACGCTCCCAGGTAGCTTCTTCCTCAGAGTGATTGGTCCACTGAATCTTAAGGAATTTTATAGCACGCCTCCTGGTAGCACGCACAATTTCCTCGAGAACCCGCAGGGGTCTATCACGATAAGTCAAATCATCATTTATGTCAATGGTCCTGAAATCCACGTCTTGATACGAGAGATCTTTCTCCGGTACTTGCAGACATTTCCGGAGCAATGACACATGGAAAACATTGTGAAAAGCAGGTAGCTCCTCAGGTAATTCTAACTGATAAGAAACTTCGCCACGACGTGCCAAGATCTTAAAAGGGCCAATATACCTGGGGGCCAGCTTTCCTTTGACATGGAAACGCTGCATCCCTTTGAGTGGCGTAACACGAAGGTACACGAAATCTCCAATGCTGAAAGAGACATCACGACGCTTCGTATCAGCATAACTCTTCTGACGAGATTGAGCTGTCTTTAAACGTTCCCGAATAAGTTGGACCTGCTCCTCTGCAGCCTTCAAAGTGTCCACACCAAAAACCTGACTGTCTCCAGTCTCAGTCCAATTTAAAGGTGTACGGCATTTACGTCCATACAGAGCTTCAAAAGGGGCCATTTGCAAGCTAGACTGATAACTGTTGTTGTAAGAAAACTCTGCGAAGGGCAGACAGTCTTCCCATTTAATTCCATAGGACAACACACAAGGACGGAGCATGTCCTCCAAAATTTGGTTCACACGCTCTGTTTGTCCATCAGTCTGCGGGTGATAGGCTGTGCTAAAAGCTAATTTGGTTCCCAAACTCTCATGCAACTTCTTCCAAAATCTAGATGTGAACTGTGTACCTCGATCAGATACAATCCTGCTTGGGACTCCGTGTAGGCTGACAATCCGAGAAATGTAAAGATCCGCAAGCTGATCTCCACGATAGGTTGTCCGGACAGGAATAAAGTGAGCAACTTTCGTGAGCCTGTCCACGACAACCCATATAGAATCATTTCCTCGGCTGGACCTAGGAAGTCCAGTGATGAAGTCCATTCCCACTTCATCCCATTTCCAAACAGGCACTTGCAATGGTTGGAGCAATCCAGCGGGACGCTGGTGCCCGGCTTTCACTTGCTGGCAGACATGGCACTTGGCTACAAATGAAGCAATCTCTCGCTTCATTCCATGCCACCAGAATCTCTCTTTCAGGTCTTGATACATCTTTGTTCCTCCAGGATGGATAGAATACATGGTCTCATGAGCTTCGACCATGATGGTCTGCTTGAGATCAGATTCGGAGGGAACACAAATACGGCCTTCATACCATAATCCCCCATCAGCATCGATGGTAAACCCAGCAACCTTTTCCTTCTCCATGCGGGCCTTAATCCCATCAATACTTTTCTGGCCTTTCTGCGCTTCTTTGATTTGGTCAACCAGGGTCGGTTTAAGCTCTATGGCGTCTAACATGCCATAGCTGACCACTTCAATGCCAAGCTGGTCCAGCTCTTTCCACAACTCGGGTTGCCTTACTTGAATCATAGCATTTAGGGAGGCCGGCTCTCGACTAAGAGCATCTGCAACCACATTTGCCTTTCCCGGGTGATAATGAATACTCAGATCATAATCTTTAATGAGCTCAATCCAGCGGCGCTGCCTCATGTTGAGCTCACGTTGAGTAAAGATATACTTTAAACTCTTATGATCCGTGTAAATTTCCACTCGCCTTCCCATAAGAAAGTGCCGCCATGTCTTGAGAGCATGAACAACGGCAGCAAGCTCTAAGTCATGAGTGGGATAATTCAACTCGTGGGGCCTTAACTGGCGGGATATGAAAGATATCACCTTCCCTTCTTGCATAAGCACGCTTCCAAGACCAAGCTTAGAAGCGTCACAATATACGTCGAAATTCTTGGTGACATCTGGCATTATAAGGATTGGGGCAGACACCAGTCGGTGCTTCAACTCATTGAAACTCTCTTCACACTTGTCCGTCCATAGGAACTTGCTATCCTTCTTGAGCAACTGGGTGAGGGGTCTGGCTATACTCGAGAATCCCTGAACAAACTTGCGGTAATATCCTGCCAAACCCAGAAAGGATCTGACTTCAGTCTGGTTGGTCGGAGCAGCACGCTTCTCCACAGACTGAACTAGAGCAGGGTCAACAGATATTCCTCCCGCAGATACAACATGTCCAAGAAATCCGACTTCCGTCAACCAGAATTGACATTTACTAAACTTAGCATACAATTGATGCTCACGAAGTGTTCCGAGCACAAGTCTCAGATGTTCTTCGTGTTCTTCCTCACTCCTCGAATATATAAGAATGTCGTCAATAAACACCACGACAAACTTGTCTAGAAAATCCATGAATACCTTATTCATGAGATTCATGAAATAGGCAGGGGCATTGGTTAGGCCAAAGGACATTACGGTGTATTCATACAGCCCGTAACGAGTGGTGAAAGCAGTCTTTGGGATATCAGTATCACGGACTTTCAATTGATGATAACCAGTCCGAAGGTCAATCTT
The DNA here is from genome assembly GCA_028641055.1 of Alopecurus myosuroides. Lineage (NCBI taxonomy): Eukaryota > Viridiplantae > Streptophyta > Magnoliopsida > Poales > Poaceae > Alopecurus > Alopecurus myosuroides. Next base: position 313,698,450 of record CM054059.1, on the reverse strand, counting down.
GGAGAAGATTACAGCCCCATTCAACTGGTCAAACAAGTCTTCAATTTTGGGCAACGGGTATTTGTTCTTGATGGTAACATCATTTAACTTGCGGTAGTCCACACATAAACGAGTGGTACCGTCCCGTTTTCCCACAAAAATGATCGGGGATCCCCAGGGCGATGCACTAGGGCGAATCAATCCTTTCCTTAACATGTCCTCCAGTTGAGTCTTCAACTCATCTAATTCCTTCGGGTTCATCCGATACGGCTTCTGTGCTATGGGTCCAGTTCCGGGCACTAACTCGATCACAAACTCGATATCCCGATCAGGGGGCATACCGGGTAATTCTTCAGGAAAAACATCCGGGTATTCGCAAACTACCGGGACTTCCTCAAGGGCAGGGTGGACTATTCCGGTGTGGCAGTGAACTTGTGACGAGGGTCGAGTTGCAGTGTATGCAACCTTTTCCCCATCCTCTGAGATCATTTCAATAGATTTCTTAGTGCAATCGATAACTCCCTTATACTTGGCCATCCAGTTCATACCGAGTACCACTTCTATCCCTTTGGATCCCAGCACTATAAGATCAGCATGAAAAGTTTTCCCTTGAATTTCTACTGGTACCTCATTGCAAATTAGGTTGGCTTTAGTACTATCCCCAGGTATTTGTACTAACATAGGGTTGTGCATACGGGAATGCTTCATACCACTTTTCTCAGCAAACGGTTTAGTGACAAAGGAATGTGATGCACCAGAATCAAACAGTACTGCGGCTGGTACCGAGTTGACAGGAAACATACCCATCACCATGTCTGGTGCCTCCTGAGCTTCTGTAGCATTGATATGGTTCAGGTGTCCCTTCATCCTATTCTGTCGTCCAGTGGAAGGACCATGGTTCATCTTGGTTGCAGCAGGCTGGACTGGAGCAGTAGCTTTGTTGGGGCACTCGCGAGCGAAGTGACCCTCCTTTCCACAGGCAAAGCAACCTCCAGAAGGCTTTGAGCTTGGGTTTGGTTTGGGAGCATTGTTGGTGTGGTTCCCATTTCCTCCATTGTTACCTCCATAGCGGTTTCCATGATTATTTCCAGAGTGATTACCATGGTTACCACCATAGCTGTTTCCTCCGTACCTTGGTGCATACGGTGCAGGGTGATTGTAGTTGTTGGGCCTTGGTGCATAGTTGTGGCTGGGGCGGGGTGCATAAGCAGGCGCCTTGTGGGTTGGTGGCCTCGCATACGGAGTGTTGCGAGTCCTCTGAGCACTAGGTCCTCCATGAGCAGTCATCTTCCTCTTGCGGTTATCATCAGCAGATTTCCGCTTGTGCTCCAGCACCATAGCGGCATTAGCAAGAGTCTCCATGTCCTGGAATGGAACCACTACTAGAGAGCACTGGAGCTCATCATCCAGCCCATTTAAGAACCTCTCCTTCTTCTTAGCATCAGTATTAATATCATCCTGTGCATACCGGGACAGAGTAGTGAAATTCTCCCAGTATTCAGACACCGGCATACTTCCCTGCTTCAGATTCAGGAATTTCTCCCGCATCAGTGCCATCATTCCTTGGGGAATGTGATACTTGCGGAATCTTGCAGAGAATTCCTCCCAGGTGAACACGTGACCAGCAGCAACAGTCTCACGTGTAGTTTCCCACCAGGTCCTGGCAGGACCAGCGAGAAAATGGGAGGCCAACAGGACCTTATCATTCTCATCAACCGAAGCGACTTCCAGTTTGTTTGCAATGGTGCGGAGCCAGTCGTCAGCATCGAGAGGCTCCACAATCCTGGTGAAAACTGGGGGGTTGGTGTGCTGAAAGTCTCTCAGTCTCGAGCGAGCACCATTTCCATTGCCATTGCCATTATTGTTGGCGGCAGCAGCTAGCTGTTGCAGAGCGGTAATGGTAGCTGCACTCTCATCTCGGCTGGCCTGGCGATCTTCCATCAGCAGGGCCAACAGCGCCTCCACTGTGGGTGGTGGTGGCGGTGGGGGTTCGCGACGGGGTGCCATGCTGAAGTGAAACATGTGTAAGTCTAAGAAGTAAATTCTTGTTTTTGAAAACCCAGTACCTTAATATTTAAACAAAAGGAATACTAGCGATATGTTTCAAAAACAAGAGCGGGGCAGTCGCAAACTTGAATGAAATGAACGCAAAGTAGTGACAATCAACAGAAAACCAAGCCAAACATTTCATTCATCACCATAATTAAACAGAGTTTCTTACATTACACACACACAGCGCAAGCCATATCATACAAGGAAGGCTTCATCGAGCTACAGGGGGTGTGATTGGTGGGGTCATCGCAAGGCTACTACTAGCAAACTATCTAGCAAAACGATCTTGCATACCTAACTAGTATCTAGACCAGCACCATGTGCTAAGGGTGAGAAGGCAGCGACTACACAGAGTCGTCGCTGTCCCCAACGTCGAAGATACGCTCCTCAGGGTCCTCCTCCTCCTCGTCAAGCAGGTCATCATCATCCTGCTCGCTAGCCTCGCTCATATCCATCCCCTCTAAGTCGGAGGGAACGTCCTCAATAGGCAGAAGATCCTCAATCTCCCTGTGGAGCTCTGCGGCCTCCTCCTCCAGCTCCTCTACGGCAGCGTCTCTCGTGGCTATGTCATCACGAGCTATCTGAAGCCTGCCGCGCAGAACGGCGTTAGCCCCCTCCAGGGCCGTCAGTCTAGTGGTGAGGCGTGCACGGCCAAGGCGGGTGGCCCTCAGCTGCCTCCGTAAGGCACGGTGCCTCGCGGTAGTAGCCTCCAACTGCTCCCTCAGCTGGGACAACTGCTGAGCCAGAGCTCCACTCTCCTCCTGGCTGTCGTGAAGCTCAGCCCTCAGCTCGTCAGTCTCGGCTATCAGTGTGTGGTGCACCAATATGCCGTGCTGGGTGTCAAGACGCTGGTCGTCTAGCCTGGTCTGAGTGCGGTGTAACAGAATCTCCATCTCGTCCAAGTGTGGACCAACAGTGGTAAAGTCTGGCTCAACAGGAAGTGGTATGCCATCCTCATCACGTCTCCCAATCAGCTCGAACCGGGAACCGATGAACATATACTCCCCGATGTGCGCCAGACGTGCTACTGACTCCTGTATCACGCGCACCGCAGCCTCGTTCCAAGAACGATCAACGGCACGGTACACGTAGGCCTCCACTGTCGGGCTAGCCAGAGGTGCGCGGATAGTGACCTCCGCGTACCAGTCTCCCTCCAGAGGTGCCCCGACAACTAGTCCTCCTCGCAGCTCCGGAAGTGGCCGTCCCAACACAGTAGCCATAGATACTAGCCTCTCCTCGAAAAGGAAAGACTCGCCACGTGGACGTCCCAACTGAAAAGCCACGGTGATGTCCACGTCCATCTACACAAAATTTTAAGTATAGCTTAAGTTAGATACAAGTGTGCAAAGTTTTAGGTTCATGCAAGAAATAACCTTAATGCAAGTAGAGTCTAACCCAGAGAGGTGGTGGGATATAGGGAATAGTTCTATACTTAGTCATATATCCAATTTTTTTTTGTATCTGGTAAATTAGATTATCGGAGTATACACTAACGTCCATGCTAACTAAGGTCTCCTAGAGTCAGGATGGCTCTGATACCAACTTTGTAGAGGCCCCAGACCGGTAGGTCCAGAACCCCTCATATGCATTCATTCACGATCCCAGAAGAACCAGTCGTGAACAACATACGTAGTTGGCATACAGAATACATCATCCATTACACGAATATAGAGTCTTACATAAATGGTCACATGACCAAGTTCTTGATAACTGTCACGCAGGACAGACATTCAAAGTAGACACAGCGGAAGACGATAAGCATAGCGTAGTAGAACCCGAGTCACGCCTCATCCTACAGGCTGCTGACTGGGAGACGATCCTAACTCGCAGGGCCATCAGCGTAGAACTCCTCCTCATAGTACTCCTCCTGAGGTGGCTCCTCGTAGTCTGATAAGTAGATACCAGGGGCGAAACCAAATGAGTACATTTGAATGTACTCAACAAGACATCCTTTATTAGCTTACAATCATGCATACATGCTTATTTGGTGGAGTGGGTAGGCCATACATATGGTTCAGCTACCCATGACAGATAAAAGATTTGCCATGGTTGATTCTTCAAGTTTATCTCTTTGTAAACAAAATCATTTAAAATAATGTAGTTTTGTTCTCGTAGATATCACATATCTTGGAGGTTTATAATTCTTTTGGAAAAGAAAGTTTTTCTTTTCAGAAACTTTTAGTAATAGTTTCTTTCTCATCGGTATCTCACAGATACCAAGTCATTCCTCCATAGTACCTCTCAGGTACAAGAGCCTTCCTTCAAAACCTCTTTTGAAAAGTTGACACAATACTAGCTACATGGCCATTCAACCGTCCATATCCGAGGACGCGGCTATCTCGAAATAGTTTTACTCTGCAGAGGTGTACACACTTCCACTACAGA